>OX352763.1:62429015-62641018 GCA_947095585.1 Nephrocerus scutellatus
AGGAGTCTTGAAGGGAGTCCCGAGGGGGTTTTGTGAGGATCTTTCGTTTGGTCTTGAGGTGGTCTTTAGTTGGTCTTGAGCGGATCCTGAGGGGATTTTGTGAGTGTCTTGAGTAGAGTCTTAAGAGGGGGTCTTTAGTAGGGGGTTGAAAAGGGGTCTTGAGGAAATTTAATAGGGTCTTGAGTGCAGTCTTTAGAGGGGGTTTAGGTGGTCTGGTGAGTGTTTTGAAGGGGTCTCAAGGGAATCTTAATGGGAGTTTGAGGGGTCTTGAGGCAATATTAATGGGGCCTTGAGGTAATCTTGAGAGAGTCTTTAGGTAGCTTTCTGGGGGTCCCGAGGGGGTTTGTTCGGATCTTAAGTGGGGTATTGGAGAGGTCCTTAGGTGGTCTTTAAGGGATTTTGAGAGGGTCGTGTCTTGAGGAGTCTTGAGGGGGTCTTGAGGGTGATTTTAAGGGTGGTCTTGAGGGGGTCTCTGGGTGGTCTTGAGGGGCTTTTTAAAGGATCATTTGAGGGTCCTTTCGGGGTCTTTTGGAATTCTTTTGAGGGTATATTGGGGGACCTGTGGGTGTCTTGTGGGTATCTTTATATTATCATCCTATCTGAATAATATTGAAATTTTATATACATATTTCATTAAAAACTAAAAAGTGTAAAATAAAATTATATAATTTTTTTTAAAAAAAGGTGCTTTTATTGAAGCATACATAAAGGGTAGAAAATAAAATAGGTGGTAGATCTGGAGCAACTAGAACTGTTATAAAATAAATGAAAATTGCTGGAATGTTTTTAATGGAAATCCGAAATATTTGTGTCTTAAAACAATCACATAATTTAATTTGATCTTCTTTTAATCTTGTCATAAACCTTAAATGCTTAGAACGGTTCTTTTAAATTATATGTTTTATTTAAGCCACAAATATTCCAGATTTCCATTAAAAACATTCCAGCAATTTACATTTATTTTATAACATTCTAGTTGCTCCAGATCCTTCACCTATTTTATTTTCTTACCTTTTAGGGAGCTATTTATTTTTAAAATTTTTATGGGTGCCCCCCGACCACGGGGCAGATCACTTCAAAATTTTATACAAAAATTGTTGTCAATCAATCAAAGATACACATGTGTATAAAATTTAAAGAAAATCGGGTTTTTTCTTTATAAAATTTGTATGGGTCCCCCTCGACCCCGGGGCGTGATCACTTCCAAACTTTTGCAAATAAAATTTAAAGAAAATCGGGTACTTTTTTTATAAAATTCTTATGGGTACCGTACCCCGGGGCCCGATCACTTCCAATTGTTACAAAAAGTGTTGTCCATCGAAGATACACAAGCGTATAAAAATTGAAGAAAATCGGTTAAATTTTGTAAAATATTTGCATGGGAGCCCCTTGATCCCGAGGCCAAATTTCAATAGAAAGGGTTGTAATCGGAGATACACATGAGTGCAAAGTTTAAATAAAATCGGGCTTTAGGAAGTGTGTTAAAAATTGATCACAAGATTCTACCAGCCAGCCACGGGCACGCGAAGTTTATAGAGAATTTTATATATATAGATTACAAAAAAATCCAAAAAGCTTTTTCACGGCTACATCTTTTACAAATGTTTTGCAATCGTCCGAGAGTAACAACTGTCATGGAAGGATTATCAAGTCTTCTTTTGGATATGTCTTTCAATTGTATGTCCCTTCCATTTGTGTGCAAAAATATAACAAGCACAACACGAACAGTTGCGAAAAGGCTATGGACCATACGGTCTGTTGCGTATTATTATTATTATTCTGAGTGAATTCTACTTATTTTACTTTCTCCTTTATGCCGGTTTTTTTGAAAATATTTTACAATATGTTATTTTTAAGAAAACATTTCATTATTAGCAGGTTTACGCAATCTACTTGCACCTCCCAAACCAGCAATTGAAGTTAAAAGTGATAGAAGCTGCAGATTAATGGCATTAAGAACTCTACTCAATAAGCTGCCGTCTTCGAACTTATCTATATTGAAGTTCATTTTTCAACATTTTGTTCGGTAGATGAAATATTTTTATTTTAAAACTGTATAACTTTCTTTTTTTAAGTGTTTCAGAAAACTCTAAGTTAAACAGTATGGATAGTAAAAATTTAGCAATTTGTTGGTGGCCTACACTAATTCAGATTGAGTTTACGGATATGAGTCATTTTGAGCAATTACGCCCGTACTTGGAAGATATAGTTCAGACAATGATTGATCAATTTCCTTATTTATTTTGTGGAAAAGATGCATTTGTTATGGTATAATGAAATATTTTTACACCACAAAGACATTAAAATGGGTAAAAATTTCTTAAATAATTACGATTAAATGTGTGTTAAAGTGGAGCGATATTTTTATTCCATATATGTATCTAAATATCCCTTAGCAAACCGTTTTTATAAATATATCAAAATGTCAAGAACAACTGAAATTACATAAAAACAAAATAAACGTTACTATATATAATACTGAATAAACAATTTTTGCAACGCACAAAATGAACAACGATTTTTTGTTGTTATATGCAGTAGAAAGTCAGTTTAGTACATGATCTGAAATAAAATAAAATCCGATCAAAGTAAATTAAATAAATGTGTCTGCCTATAATAAATTAATAAAATAATTCTTAATAATTAATTTATTAAAAATAACTTTTAATTAGTTTCTAGGTATAGGTGCCTGCTAACACCCTCGTACTGACGACAAGGGTCCATAGCGATTAAATTATGTTAATTTGTATTGTAAATTTTATTCTTTTTAAAAGAGGCTAACTTTTTATTATTTGTTTAATGTTTATTTTTTATTTTTTTGGTATGTTTGCTATATTGATTCAATAAATGTTAACCTTTTTGGAAAAATACTTTAGATTTTTATTTATAACTGATTTATATTGATACATATAAAAAAACAATCCATAATAATTAAAGTTTTTCATGTAAATTCTCTAATCGGAGATAGACATGTGTGCAAAGTTTAAATCGGGTTAATTTTGAAAAAATGTATATTGAAAGGATCCCCATGGCCTTGTTTGACTAGCAAAGGAAACAAAGTAGCAACTTAGCGACAAGTTGGATCAGCAAATGCAACTGAGGTCTAAGCCTCATATAATTAGCGCATGTTTCAAGGGATTTGCACCCATTTGCCTAGGCGATCTGCCATCAGCAGAATAGGGGGAATTACACAGAATGCATAGGTGGCCGTAACTATCTCTGACTGGTGGGTGCGATCAAAACTCCACGTGATGGCCGCTGGTAATTTTCCTCGAATAGAGGAAAAGGTAAATGATCGGGCTAGTCCCTTCAAAGTAGGGTTGGCGCGAGACCAATAATCTCGCCCGTAGAAAAAACTTTATTACGGAACCACGAATCACGGCAACGAAATGGGCTAAACGATTTAGGAATTTTCTCATGGAACGTACGCTCACTGTATAGAGCTCGATTTGCACAGCATCTAGCCGATACCATGTCAAAATATAATGTAATGCTGAGCAATGGTGTAATACGAAAATTAGAATATGACATATTACAGCTGTCATGCAAGACATCATGTGCTCGGGGTGGGGTTTCTAGTCAGCAAAAGAATGAAACTCACTGTTATAGGCTTTAAAGCAGTAAATGAACGCATATGCATAGGGTGTCCATATTTGTGTTGAGAAAAAACAGAACATATTCAAAAAAACATAAAATAATAATTTCCCCTACGAAATACCCGCAAACGGTATTTCCTTTATCAAAAAAAAAAAAAAAAAAAACCGTTGTCCATTCGTTTCACTCATATAATTTTCTGTGCGGAAATTCATTCATTTATATTATATTATTTATATATTTATATCATATATATTATATTATCTTATATTTATTTAATTTATATATTTATATCATATATATTTTATTATATTATCTTATATTTATTTAATTTATATATATCTTTTCCCCTTTTAACCCTCTTACCCACCCCTACACTTCAGAAGCCTACTGTGGTCCCGTGGTGGGGGCAGAAACGCGTTATAGGCTACCAATTTTAACCTCACACGGGTTACAGCCTGCCAAACTCTCGCGTGGCACGGCTCCGCTCTCTTTCCTAATTCATGGGTTATAATAACCTATTTATTTAATTATTTTTATTTTTATGTATTATTTATTAAATTTTTAATAATTATATTTAATTATTTAATTTTATTTCATTTATTTAATTACTTAATTATATTTTTATTTAATTTTTTAATAGATTTTTTGTTTTGGGATCTCCGGGTGTCGATACGACGGTCTGCCAGGTTGCTCGGTGGTAAACTCCACCGGTCATCCAGGAGGGACTTTATCGAACCTAGGAAACTCTTAGCGAAACCTCTGGGGTCGAGAGGGTGTTGACCTAGGCCAACTTGCACATCTGGGACTGCTGGTCACATCGACGCCAAAACCGGTCGATGTTGTAGGGAGCTGTAAGGCACGTCCGACGCAGGGACATAAGTCCCAAAAGAAAAAAATTGGACTCAAGTCAAGTCAAGTCGAGTCCACTCGAGTCGAATCCAGTCAAGCCGGGTCACGTTAAGTCAAATCAAAAATCATTTTAAGCGAAGTCAATTCAGGTCAAGTTGAGTCAACTTAAATTAAGTCAACTCAAGTCAAGTCATGACGCACACAAATGATAACCCAAGCAACGAGAACGGACATGGCAACAACCGCACGATAACAACCCAAGGAAAGAATACGGACATGGCAACAAAATGAATGAAAACATGGACATGGCCACAAAAACAATGTTAACAACCCCCAGCAATGAACGCGGACACAGCAATAGCGGCAAAACCGGATGACGGAAAGCGCAAGCCAATCAAGAGATACAGAAAAGAACGAAAATGTGAGGAGGATCTCGAGGACATCAGGAAAAAGGCGCGCAGGAATCACGTCCATAGTAGATCAACGGCTTTCCACCAACCATCAATGGCAGAAGAGTGAAAGTCCAGCTCAATCGCCAAGAAGAAGCGAAAGTCACAATCACCGGTAGTAAGGGGGGAGTGTAATGACGAAATTTTAACGTCAAACTTTCGTCCTACGCCCGACGCAGGGACATAAGTCCCAAAAGAAAAAAATTGGTGGGACATAGGTCCCAAATCGAATTAGGGACACCCACCCAGGTCTAACCCAATCGGGACATAAGTCCCAAAAAAAATATGTTGGGATTTATGTCCCTGCGCCTTATAAAGAAGCCAGTTTATGTATGTAATGAAACTCCACAAATGTTTTTTATTTATTATCTACGACAAAAAATGTTTGGACTTATGTCCCGATAGGTTACGACATAAGCCCCTAATTCGATTTGGGACTTATGTCCCATTTAAGTGGGTCATAAGTCCCAAAAGTAAATATTGGGACTTATGTCCCTGTGCCCTTACACCCACTGGGCACACATGAAGAAAAATCCCGCAAACGCTAGTTGAGTACAAATGCATGCAAACAAGTCCAGCATAACAACACAGCACAGTCATGCAAATAAATCCAGCATAGCAAAACAGCACATGCATGCAAATAAATCGAGCGTAGCGACACAGCCAACGCAGTATGTACGAAATAACGAAGGTGACAAAATTCCAGATGGAAAAAACCCAAAAGATTTGCAATGCATAAGCAGAAGAAAAAAACCCTAAATGCACTAGAGAGATAAGAGAGCTGCAAAGCTCCAAAGTTCACCAAGAGGCAAATCTTATAAAATGAGAAACACAGGAAGCATTGTTCTCTTTCCTGTGAGATCAGTGACACGGTACACACGGACGACATCGGCAACAATAGTACACATATAGTAATACTGGAACACCAACTGCGAATAGGAGAAGTGAACACCTAAGGCGGAAGCTAAAAAAAACCTGAAATATCCAACACCAAACTTGGTAACGAAGTATACGAATGAGAAGTTTTGGCGACGGGATACGGGACAACCAACGTTGATCGGCGCTGTAATCAGGTTAGTCCAGTCCTCTCAGTGTGTTAGTTTAAATCCCCTTTCTTGGTTTCGAGACTCTGGCGGGCCTTACAGGACTCCATCTCGAATCCTGGAAGATCTTGATATGGTGAAATTTCCCTTCCCTGTAGAGACCATTCGGCCTCAGTACTCTGGCGGCCTTACAAGACTCCATCCTGAAGTTCGATCTCTTTCAGGGCCAAATATCCCAAAACACTCTCCTGAGCGCAGAGCAACGTTCTTGCCCGTATCACGTCGCTACTAAACCCGAGTTTGCGGCTAAGGAACCTGGAGCAGTAGTGGGGTAACAAGAAAAGTATTATAATTGAAGTTTGTATAATTATAATTGAAATTTAACGAGTCCGTTTGTAAGTTCAAAGGCAAACGACCCTGGACGCCGGCGAGCGTACTCCAGCAAATTTACCTCGTTTCAAACGATAAGTGCGTTGTACTACTGAGCAGAAGGTGTCATAAAAGGCCATAAAAATTAAAATTTTTCTTAATAATTCTCTAATCGGGTACATTTTGTAAATGCTTTTATATTAACTTGCATGTGTCTGTCTTTCTGTCGGTTTATATGTTATTCTGTCACGCTTTTTTCTGATTGGTTTTTGGGGTAGTTTTGAGAGCGTCTTGATATGATGTTAAGGGAGTATTGAGGATGGGCTTGAGGGGGTCTTGAAGAGGTCCTGAGAGTGTTCTTGAAGGTGGTCTTCAGAGTGGTATTGATGGTTTGAGGGAGTCTTTAGATGGTCTTTAGGGGGTTTTGTGGGGGTTTGAGGAGAGTCTGAGAGGGCCTTGAGTGTGGTCCTGAAGGGAGTCGTAGCATAGTCGAGGCGGTTTTAAGAGCGTAGTTCTGAGTGGATCCTTAGAGGGTATTGAGGGAGTCTTAAGTAGTTATTTAGGAGGTCTTAAGGGGGTCGTGAGTGGAACCTTAAGGGGGTTCTTCGGTGGTCCTGAGACTGTTTTGAGGGAGTCTAAAGGGAACCTTTAAGGGGTTTGAGGGAGTATTGATGGGAGTAGTAACGTGGTCTTAACGGGGTATTGAGGTGATCCTGGAGGAGTCTTGAAGGGAGTCCCGAGGGGGTTTTGTGAGGATCTTTCGTTTGGTCTTGAGGTGGTCTTTAGTTGGTCTTGAGCGGATCCTGAGGGGATTTTGTGAGTGTCTTGAGTAGAGTCTTAAGAGGGGGTCTTTAGTAGGGGGTTGAAAAGGGGTCTTGAGGAAATTTAATAGGGTCTTGAGTGCAGTCTTTAGAGGGGGTTTAGGTGGTCTGGAGAGTGTTTTGAAGGGGTCTCAAGGGAATCTTAATGGGAGTTTGAGGGGTCTTGAGGCAATATTAATGGGGCCTTGAGGTAATCTTGAGAGAGTCTTTAGGTAGCTTTCTGGGGGTCCCGAGGGGGTTTGTTCGGATCTTAAGTGGGGTATTGGAGAGGTCCTTAGGTGGTCTTTAAGGGATTTTGAGAGGGTCGTGTCTTGAGGAGTCTTGAGGGGGTCTTGAGGGTGATTTTAAGGGTGGTCTTGAGGGGGTCTCTGGGTGGTCTTGAGGGGCTTTTTAAAGGATCATTTGAGGGTCCTTTCGGGGTCTTTTGGAATTCTTTTGAGGGTATATTGGGGGACCTGTGGGTGTCTTGTGGGTATCTTTATATTATCATCCTATCTGAATAATATTGAAATTTTATATACATATTTCATTAAAAACTAAAAAGTGTAAAATAAAATTATATAATTTTTTTTAAAAAAAGGTGCTTTTATTGAAGCATACATAAAGGGTAGAAAATAAAATAGGTGGTAGATCTGGAGCAACTAGAACTGTTATAAAATAAATGAAAATTGCTGGAATGTTTTTAATGGAAATCCGAAATATTTGTGTCTTAAAACAATCACATAATTTAATTTGATCTTCTTTTAATCTTGTCATAAACCTTAAATGCTTAGAACGGTTCTTTTAAATTATATGTTTTATTTAAGCCACAAATATTCCAGATTTCCATTAAAAACATTCCAGCAATTTACATTTATTTTATAACATTCTAGTTGCTCCAGATCCTTCACCTATTTTATTTTCTTACCTTTTAGGGAGCTATTTATTTTTAAAATTTTTATGGGTGCCCCCCGACCACGGGGCAGATCACTTCAAAATTTTATACAAAAATTGTTGTCAATCAATCAAAGATACACATGTGTATAAAATTTAAAGAAAATCGGGTTTTTTCTTTATAAAATTTGTATGGGTCCCCCTCGACCCCGGGGCGTGATCACTTCCAAACTTTTGCAAATAAAATTTAAAGAAAATCGGGTACTTTTTTTATAAAATTCTTATGGGTACCGTACCCCGGGGCCCGATCACTTCCAATTGTTACAAAAAGTGTTGTCCATCGAAGATACACAAGCGTATAAAAATTGAAGAAAATCGGTTAAATTTTGTAAAATATTTGCATGGGAGCCCCTTGATCCCGAGGCCAAATTTCAATAGAAAGGGTTGTAATCGGAGATACACATGAGTGCAAAGTTTAAATAAAATCGGGCTTTAGGAAGTGTGTTAAAAATTGATCACAAGATTCTACCAGCCAGCCACGGGCACGCGAAGTTTATAGAGAATTTTATATATATAGATTACAAAAAAATCCAAAAAGCTTTTTCACGGCTACATCTTTTACAAATGTTTTGCAATCGTCCGAGAGTAACAACTGTCATGGAACGATTATCAAGTCTTCTTTTGGATATGTCTTTCAATTGTATGTCCCTTCCATTTGTGTGCAAAAATATAACAAGCACAACACGAACAGTTGCGAAAAGGCTATGGACCATACGGTCTGTTGCGTATTATTATTATTATTCTGAGTGAATTCTACTTATTTTACTTTCTCCTTTATGCCGGTTTTTTTGAAAATATTTTACAATATGTTATTTTTAAGAAAACATTTCATTATTAGCATGTTTACGCAATCTACTTGCACCTCCCAAACCAGCAATTGAAGTTAAAAGTGATAGAAGCTGCAGATTAATGGCATTAAGAACTCTACTCAATAAGCTGCCGTCTTCGAACTTATCTATATTGAAGTTCATTTTTCAACATTTTGTTCGGTAGATGAAATATTTTTATTTTAAAACTGTATAACTTTCTTTTTTTAAGTGTTTCAGAAAACTCTAAGTTAAACAGTATGGATAGTAAAAATTTAGCAATTTGTTGGTGGCCTACACTAATTCAGATTGAGTTTACGGATATGAGTCATTTTGAGCAATTACGCCCGTACTTGGAAGATATAGTTCAGACAATGATTGATCAATTTCCTTATTTATTTTGTGGAAAAGATGCATTTGTTATGGTATAATGAAATATTTTTACACCACAAAGACATTAAAATGGGTAAAAATTTCTTAAATAATTACGATTAAATGTGTGTTAAAGTGGAGCGATATTTTTATTCCATATATGTATCTAAATATCCCTTAGCAAACCGTTTTTATAAATATATCAAAATGTCAAGAACAACTGAAATTACATAAAAACAAAATAAACGTTACTATATATAATACTGAATAAACAATTTTTGCAACGCACAAAATGAACAACGATTTTTTGTTGTTATATGCAGTAGAAAGTCAGTTTAGTACATGATCTGAAATAAAATAAAATCCGATCAAAGTAAATTAAATAAATGTGTCTGCCTATAATAAATTAATAAAATAATTCTTAATAATTAATTTATTAAAAATAACTTTTAATTAGTTTCTAGGTAAAGGTGCCTGCTAACACCCTCGTACTGACGACAAGGGTCCATAGCGATTAAATTATGTTAATTTGTATTGTAAATTTTATTCTTTTTAAAAGAGGCTAACTTTTTATTATTTGTTTAATGTTTATTTTTTATTTTTTTGGTATGTTTGCTATATTGATTCAATAAATGTTAACCTTTTTGGAAAAATAATTTAGATTTTTATTTATAACTGATTTATATTGATACATATAAAAAAACAATCCACAATAATTAAAGTTTTTCATGTAAATTCTCTAATCGGAGATAGACATGTGTGCAAAGTTTAAATCGGGTTAATTTTGAAAAAATGTATATTGAAAGGATCCCCATGGCCTTGTTTGACTAGCAAAGGAAACAAAGTAGCAACTTAGCGACAAGTTGGATCAGCAAATGCAACTGAGGTCTAAGCCTCATATAATTAGCGCATGTTTCAAGGGATTTGCACCCATTTGCCTAGGCGATCTGCCATCAGCAGAATAGGGGGAATTACACAGAATGCATAGGTGGCCGTAACTATCTCTGACTGGTGGGTGCGATCAAAACTCCACGTGATGGCCGCTGGTAATTTTCCTCGAATAGAGGAAAAGGTAAATGATCGGGCTAGTCCCTTCAAAGTAGGGTTGGCGCGAGACCAATAATCTCGCCCGTAGAAAAAACTTTATTACGGAACCACGAATCACGGCAACGAAATGGGCTAAACGATTTAGGAATTTTCTCATGGAACGTACGCTCACTGTATAGAGCTCGATTTGCACAGCATCTAGCCGATACCATGTCAAAATATAATGTAATGCTGAGCAATGGTGTAATACGAAAATTAGAATATGACATATTACAGCTGTCATGCAAGACATCATGTGCTCGGGGTGGGGTTTCTAGTCAGCAAAAGAATGAAACTCACTGTTATAGGCTTTAAAGCAGTAAATGAACGCATATGCATAGGGTGTCCATATTTGTGTTGAGAAAAAACAGGACATATGCAAAAAAACATAAAATAATAATTTCCCCTACGAAATACCCGCAAACGGTATTTCCTTTATCAAAAAAAAAAAAAAAAAAAACCGTTGTCCATTCGTTTCACTCATATAATTTTCTGTGCGGAAATTCATTCATTTATATTATATTATTTATATATTTATATCATATATATTATATTATCTTATATTTATTTAATTTATATATTTATATCATATATATTTTATTATATTATCTTATATTTATTTAATTTATATATAATTTTTCCCCTTTTAACCCTCTTACCCACCACTACACTTCAGAAGCCTACTGTGGTCCCGTGGTGGGGGCAGAAACGCGTTATAGGCTACCAATTTTAACCTCACACGGGTTACAGCCTGCCAAACTCTCGCGTGGCACGGCTCCGCTCTCTTTCCTAATTCATAGGTTATAATAACCTATTTATTTAATTATTTTTATTTTTATGTATTATTTATTAAATTTTTAATAATTATATTTAATTATTTAATTTTATTTCATTTATTTAATTACTTAATTATATTTTTATTTAATTATTTTTTTAATAGATTTTTTGTTTTGGGATCTCCGGGTGTCGATACGACGGTCTGCCAGGCTGCTCGGTGGTAAACTCCACCGGTCATCCAGGAGGGACATTATCGAACCTAGGAAACTCTTAGCAAAACCTCTGGGGTCGATAGGGTGTTGACCTAGGCCAACTTGCACATCTGGGACTGCTGGTCACATCGACGCCAAAACCGGTCGATGTTGTAGGGAGCTGTCAGGCACGTCCGACGCAGGGACATAAGTCCCAAAAGAAAAAAGTTGGACTCAAGTCAAGTCAAGTCGAGTCCACTCGAGTCGAATCCAGTCAAGCCGGGTCACGTTAAGTCAAATCAAAAACCATTTTAAGCGAAGTCAATTCAGGTCAAGTTGAGTCAACTTAAATTAAGTCAACTCAAGTCAAGTCATGACGGACACAAATGATAACCCAAGCAACGAGAACGGACATGGCAACAACCGCACGATAACAACCCAAGGAAAGAATACGGACATGGCAACAAAATGAATGAAAACATGGACATGGCCACAAAAACAATGTTAACAACCCCCAGCAATGAACGCGGACACAGCAATAGCGGCAAAACCGGATGACGGAAAGCGCAAGGCAATCAAGAGATACAGAAAAGAACGAAAATGTGAGGAGGATCTCGAGGGCATCAGGAAAAAGGCGCGCAGGAATCACGTCCATAGTAGATCAACGGCTTTCCACCAACCATCAATGGCAGAAGAGTGAAAGTCCAGCTCAATCGCCAAGAAGAAGCGAAAGTCACAATCACCGGTAGTAAGGGGGGAGTGTAATGACGAAATTTTAACGTCAAACTTTCATCCTACGCCCGACGCAGGGACATAAGTCCCAAAAGAAAAAAATTGGACTTAAGTGGGACATAGGTCCCAAATCGAATTAGGGACACCCACCCAGGTCCCACCCAATCGGGACATAAGTCCCAAAAAAAATATGTTGGGATTTATGTCCCTGCGCCTTATAAAGAAGCCAGTTTATGTATGTAATGAAAGTCCACAAATGTTTTTTAATTATTATCTACGACAAAAAATGTTTGGACTTATGTCCCAATAGGTTACGACATAAGCCCCTAATTCGATTTGGGACTTATGTCCCATTTAAGTGGGTCATAAGTCCCAAAAGTAGATATTGGGACTTATGTCCCTGTGCCCTTACACCCACTGGGCACACATGAAGAAAAATCCCGCAAACGCTAGTTGAGTACAAATGCATGCAAACAAGTCCAGCATAGCAACACAGCACAGTCATGCAAATAAATCCAGCATAGCAACACAGCACATGCATGCAAATAAATCGAGCGTAGCGACACAGCCAACGCAGTATGTACGAAATAACGAAGGTGACAAAATTCCAGATGGAAAAAACCCAAAAGATTTGCAATGCATAAGCAGAAGAAAAAAACCCTAAATGCACTAGAGAGATAAGAGAGCTGCAAAGCTCCAAAGTTCACCAAGAGGCAAATCTTATAAAATGAGAAACACAGGAAGCATTGTTCTCTTTCCTGTGAGATCAGTGACACGGTTCACACGGACGACATCGGCAACAATAGTACACATATAGTAATACTGGAACACCAACTGCGAATAGGAGAAGTGAACACCGAAGGCGGAAGCTAAAAAAAACCTGAAATATCCAACACCAAACTTGGTAACGAAGTATACGAATGAGAAGTTTTGGCGACGGGATACGGGACAACCAACGTTTATCGGCGCTGTAATCAGGTTAGTCCAGTCCTCTCAGTGTGTTAGTTTAAATCCCCTTTCTTGGTTTCGAGACTCTGGCGGGCCTTACAGGACTCCATCTCGAATCCTGGAAGATCTTGATATGGTGAAATTTCCCTTCCTTGTAGAGACCATTCGGCCTCAGTACTCTGGCGGCCTTACAAGACTCCATCCTGAAGTTCGATCTCTTTCAGGGCCAAATATCCCAAAACACTCTCCTGAGCGCAGAGCAACGTTCTTGCCCGTATCACGTCGCTACTAAACCCGAGTTTGCGGCTAAGGAACCTGGAGCAGTAGTGGGGTAACAAGAAAAGTATTATAATTGAAGTTTGTATAATTATAATTGAAATTTAACGAGTCCATTTGTAAGTTCAAAGGCAAACGACCCTGGACGCTGGCGAGCGTACTCCAGCAAATTTACCTCGTTTCAAACGATAAGTGCGTTGTACTACTGAGCAGAAGGTCATAAAAGGCCACATTTCCGAATGGCGAGGAAATTCGTCGACGCATTGGAAACACATCCAAGTCCTGAGATGCAAGGACTGCGAATCGAGGAAATCGAGCCAACTCACCGGTACATACACATAAGAGGATTCACTGATGCTAGATTCGATGACATCTTTAACAATCAAGACGTCTCCTTCTACGAGAAGGCGGGCAACCAATATTACAGAGGCTGAAGTTCGCCCTGTTTATACGCCGCTTAATATTTCATTTTTATTTTATTTTAAAATTATTGTTTAAAATTTAATTACCTTAAAAATAAACATGTAGTAGATTAAGTAGTAAAAAATATTGTTTAAAAATAAACAATACCAAAAAAAGACAATGTAAATACGTCGGGCCCCTATTGTTGAGCCGACACATATTAATATTAGTTATAAGTTTAGTTGTAAATCAAAATTAATCCCTTAATCATAAAAGGCCATACAAATTAAAATTTTTCTTAAAAATTCTCTAATCGGGTACATTTTGTAAATGCTTTTATATTAACTTGCATGTGTCTGTCTTTCTGTCGGTTTTTATGTTATTCTGTCACGCTTTTTTCTGATTGGTTTTTGGGGTAGTTTTGAGAGCGTCTTGATATGATGTTAAGGGAGTATTGAGGGTGGGCTTGAGGGGGTCTTGAAGAGGTCCTGCGAGTGTTCTTGAAGGTGGTCTTCAGAGTGGTATTGATGGTTTGAGGGAGTCTTTAGATGGTCTTTAGGGGGTTTTGTGGGGGTTTGAGGAGAGTCTGAGAGGGCCTTGAGTGTGGTCCTGAAGGGAGTCGTAGCATAGTCGAGGCGGTTTTAAGAGCGTAGTTCTGAGTGGATCCTTAGAGGGTATTGAGGGAGTCTTAAGTAGTTATTTAGGAGGTCTTAAGGGGGTCGTGAGTGGAACCTTAAGGGGGTTCTTCGGTGGTCCTGAGACTGTTTTGAGGGAGTCTAAAGGGAACCTTTAAGGGGTTTGAGGGAGTATTGATGGGAGTAGTAACGTGGTCTTAACGGGGTATTGAGGTGATCCTGGAGGAGTCTTGAAGGGAGTCCCGAGGGGGTTTTGTGAGGATCTTTCGTTTGGTCTTGAGGTGGTCTTTAGTTGGTCTTGAGCGGATCCTGAGGGGATTTTGTGAGTGTCTTGAGTAGAGTCTTAAAAGGGGGTCTTTAGTAGGGGGTTGAAAAGGGGTCTTGAGGAAATTTAATAGGGTCTTGAGTGCAGTCTTTAGAGGGGGTTTAGGTGGTCTGGAGAGTGTTTTGAAGGGGTCTCAAGGGAATCTTAATGGGAGTTTGAGGGGTCTTGAGGCAATATTAATGGGGCCTTGAGGTAATCTTGAGAGAGTCTTTAGGTAGCTTTCTGGGGGTCCCGAGGGGGTTTGTTCGGATCTTAAGTGGGGTATTGGAGAGGTCCTTAGGTGGTCTTTAAGGGATTTTGAGAGGGTCGTGTCTTGAGGAGTCTTGAGGGGGTCTTGAGGGTGATCTTAAGGGTGGTCTTGAGGGGGTCTCTGGGTGGTCTTGAGGGGCTTTTTAAAGGATCATTTGAGGGTCCTTTCGGGGTCTTTTGGAATTCTTTTGAGGGTATATTGGGGGACCTGTGGGTGTCTTGTGGGTATCTTTATATTATCATCCTATCTGAATAATATTGAAATTTTATATACATATTTCATTAAAAACTAAAAAGTGTAAAATAAAATTATATAATTTTTTTTAAAAAAAGGTGCTTTTATTGAAGCATACATAAAGGGTAGAAAATAAAATAGGTGGTAGATCTGGAGCAACTAGAACTGTTATAAAATAAATGAAAATTGCTGGAATGTTTTTAATGGAAATCCGAAATATTTGTGTCTTAAAACAATCACATTATTTAATTTGATCTTCTTTTAATCTTGTCATAAACCTTAAATGCTTAGAACGGTTCTTTTAAATTATATGTTTTATTTAAGCCACAAATATTCCAGATTTCCATTAAAAACATTCCAGCAATTTACATTTATTTTATAACATTCTAGTTGCTCCAGATCCTTCACCTATTTTATTTTCTTACCCTTTAGGTAAGAAAAAATTTTTATGGGTGCCCCCCGACCACGGGGCAGATCACTTCAAAATTTTATACAAAAATTGTTGTCAATCAATCAAAGATACACATGTGTATAAAATTTAAAGAAAATCGGGTTTTTTCTTTATAAAATTTGTATGGGTCCCCCTCGACCCCGGGGCGTGATCACTTCCAAACTTTTGCAAATAAAATTTAAAGAACATCGGGTACTTTTTTTTATAAAATTCTAATGGGTACCGTACCCCGGGGCTCGATCACTTCCAATTGTTACAAAAAGTGTTGTCCATCGAAGATACACAAGCGTATAAAAATTGAAGAAAATCGGTTAAATTTTGTAAAATATTTGTATGGGAGCCCCTTGATCCCGAGGCCAAATTTCAATAGAAAGGGTTGTAATCGGAGATACACATGAGTGCAAAGTTTAAATAAAATCGGGCTTTAGGAAGTGTGTTAAAAATTGATCACAAGATTCTACCAGCCAGCCACGGGCACGCGAAGTTTATAGAGAATTTTATATATATAGATTACAAAAAAATCCAAAAAGCTTTTTCACGGCTACATCTTTTACAAATGTTTTGCAATCGTCCGAGAGTAACAACTGTCATGGAACGATTATCAAGTCTTCTTTTGGATATGTCTTTCAATTGTATGTCCCTTCCATTTGTGTGCAAAAATATAACAAGCACAACACGAACAGTTGCGAAAAGGCTATGGACCATACGGTCTGTTGCGTATTATTATTATTATTCTGAGTGAATTCTACTTATTTTACTTTCTCCTTTATGCCGGTTTTTTTGAAAATATTTTACAATATGTTATTTTTAAGAAAACATTTCATTATTAGCAGGTTTACGCAATCTACTTGCACCTCCCAAACCAGCAATTGAAGTTAAAAGTGATAGAAGCTGCAGATTAATGGCATTAAGAACTCTACTCAATAAGCTGCCGTCTTCGAACTTATCTATATTGAAGTTCATTTTTCAACATTTTGTTCGGTAGATGAAATATTTTTATTTTAAAACTGTATAACTTTCTTTTTTTAAGTGTTTCAGAAAACTCTAAGTTAAACAGTATGGATAGTAAAAATTTAGCAATTTGTTGGTGGCCTACACTAATTCAGATTGAGTTTACGGATATGAGTCATTTTGAGCAATTACGCCCGTACTTGGAAGATATAGTTCAGACAATGATTGATCAATTTCCTTATTTATTTTGTGGAAAAGATGCATTTGTTATGGTATAATGAAATATTTTTACACCACAAAGACATTAAAATGGGTAAAAATTTCTTAAATAATTACGATTAAATGTGTGTTAAAGTGGAGCGATATTTTTATTCCATATATGTATCTAAATATCCCTTAGCAAACCGTTTTTATAAATATATCAAAATGTCAAGAACAACTGAAATTACATAAAAACAAAATAAACGTTACTATATATAATACTGAATAAACAATTTTTGCAACGCACAAAATGAACAACGATTTTTTGTTGTTATATGCAGTAGAAAGTCAGTTTAGTACATGATCTGAAATAAAATAAAATCCGATCAAAGTAAATTAAATAAATGTGTCTGCCTATAATAAATTAATAAAATAATTCTTAATAATTAATTTATTAAAAATAACTTTTAATTAGTTTCTAGGTATAGGTGCCTGCTAACACCCTCGTACTGACGACAAGGGTCCATAGCGATTAAATTATGTTAATTTGTATTGTAAATTTTATTCTTTTTAAAAGAGGCTAACTTTTTATTATTTGTTTAATGTTTATTTTTTATTTTTTTGGTATGTTTGCTATATTGATTCAATAAATGTTAACCTTTTTGGAAAAATACTTTAGATTTTTATTTATAACTGATTTATATTGATACATATAAAAAAACAATCCACAATAATTAAAGTTTTTCATGTAAATTCTCTAATCGGAGATAGACATGTGTGCAAAGTTTAAATCGGGTTAATTTTGAAAAAATGTATATTGAAAGGATCCCCATGGCCTTGTTTGACCAGCAAAGGAAACAAAGTAGCAACTTAGCGACAAGTTGGATCAGCAAATGCAACTGAGGTCTAAGCCTCATATAATTAGCGCATGTTTCAAGGGATTTGCACCCATTTGCCTAGGCGATCTGCCATCAGCAGAATGGGGGGAATTACACAGAATGCATAGGTGGCCGTAACTATCTCTGACTGGTGGAAGTGCGATCAAAACTCCACGTGATGGCCGCTGGTAATTTTTCTCGAATAGAGGAAAAGGTAAATGATCGGGCTAGTCCCTTCAAAGTAGGGTTGGCGCGAGACCAATACTCTCGCCCGTAGAAAAAACTTTATTACGGAACCACGAATCACGGCAACGAAATGGGCTAAACGATTTAGGAATTTTCTCATGGAACGTACGCTCACTGTATAGAGCTCGATTTGCACAGCATCTAGCCGATACCATGTCAAAATATAATGTAATGCTGAGCAATGTCATGCAAGACATCATGTGCTCGGGGTGGGGTTTCTAGTCAGCAAAAGAATGAAACTCACTGTTATAGGCTTTAAAGCAGTAAATGAACGCATATGCATAGGGTGTCCATATTTGTGTTGAGAAAAAACAGGACATATTCAAAAAAACATAAAATAATAATTTCCCTACGAAATACCCGCAAACGGTATTTCCTTTATCAAAAAAAAAAAAAAAAAAAAACCGTTGTCCATTCGTTTCACTCATATAATTTTCTGTGTCGTGCGACCCGCGGAAATTCATTCATTTATATTATATTATTTATATATTTATATCATATATATTATATTATCTTATATTTATTTAATTTATATATTTATATCATATATATTATATTACATTATTTTATATTTATTTAATTTATATATAATTTTTCCCCTTTTAACCCTCTTACCCACCCCTACACTTCAGAAGCCAACTCTGGTCCCGTGGTGGGGGCAGAAACGCGTTATATGCCACCAATTTTAACCTCACACGGGTTACAGCCTGCCAAACTCTCGCGTGGCATGGCTGCGCTCTCTTTCCTAATTCATAGGTTATAATAACCTATTTATTTAATTATTTTTATTTTTATGTATTATTTATTAAATTTTTAATAATTATATTTAATTATTTAATTTTATTTCATTTATTTAATTACTTAATTATATTTTTATTTAATTATTTTTTTAATAGATTTTTTGTTTTGGGATCTCCGGGTGTCGATACGACGGTCTGCCAAGTTGCTCGGTGGTAAACTCCACCGGTCATCCAGGAGGGACTTTATCGAACCTAGGAAACTCTTAGCAAAACCTCTGGGGTCGAGAGGGTGTTGACCTAGGTCTCGCCAACTTGCACATCTGGGACTGCTTGTCACATCGACGCCAAAACCGATCGATGTTGTAGGGAGCTGTCAGGCACTCGAGGACTCCTTCCACAAAAGATATGCCGGGCAGCTCGAGAAGCATTTAAGTGTATATATTTGGCCGTCAAGCATCAAGCGAATAAATACCCACCAAACGAAAATACGAAAAAAATGAATAAAAACAGGACGTTACGTAAAAAAAAACAGGACAAACAGGACTTTTAATAAATCCGGGACGACTGATAAAAAAAACAGGACAAATCCGGATTAAACAGGACGTATGGACACCCTACATATTCACCCTTCGCGTAAGTTAAGTATTGGCCTTAACACTCATGGCTTGAGTCTACATTTTCAGTATGATAGTAAGAATTTAGCAACTTGTTGGTGCCCTACACTAATTCCGATTGAGTTTACGGATATGAGTAATTTTGCGAAATTACGCCCGTACTTGCAAGATATAGTTCAGAAAATGATCGATTAATTTCCGGATTTATTTTGTGGAAAAGATGAATTTGTTATGGTGTAATGAATGAATGAATGGGTAAAAATTTCTTTAATTATTACGATTAAATGTGTGTAAAAGTGGAACAATCATTTTATTCCTTATATTTATATAAACATCCCTTAGCAAACCGGTTTAATAAATATATCAAAATGGCAATAACAACTGAAATTACATAAAAACAAAATAAACCTAACTATAATACTGAATAAATAATTTTTGCAACGCACAAAATGAACAAAATGAAAAAAGGTTTATGTGGCTGCTAACGCCCTCGTATTGACGACAAGGGTCCATAACGATTAAATTACGTTGATTTGTATTGTAAATTTTATTATTTTAAAAGAAAAAGAAAAAAATTTTGCTTAATGTTTTTTTTAATTTTTTATTATGTTTTTACATAATTCCATTTGCTGTTTTTTAACCTATGAAATGACACTTGCAACGAAAGCACAATCACTAATAAGAGCAAAAAGAGCAATTTGTAGAACAAAGGACTTGTCCTAAATGTCATATCATGTTCTTTTGAACACAATAGTAGTGATCTTTTTATGGAAATCCCAAAGAATACGACACAAGCAACCAGGAAGCCTGTAATCCTAATTACATAAACAATTGTATTGCAAATCACGATTTGCTTGCGATAATCGATCATTAATGCTGCGTCAAGCCTTTCGCTGTTATGTTCTTCTGAAGTGCTGTCCGCTACACGTAGCACATGATTATGATAGATACATTCAAATTAGATGGCATAATTATTGCGCCATCCACATAGGACTCGGCATACTTCAATTCGTTTAATAAATCCATCGACATTTTTTATTTATAAATGATTTATGATACATATGTGGCGTTTGGAGTTGCTTGAGAGCAATTTCGATAGTCGTTGTATGTTGTTTTTATTTGATACGGTTGGTTGGGACACGAACACGCCTGAACGAGGTAAATGCACAAAAGAAAAAGAAAAAAGAGTAAGAGATATCAAGCGGTACAGACGCAAAAAAAGATTTTTTATTTTATAAAAATAAATGAACACATGTTTGATAAAATTAAATTTTTGATTTAAAAATTATCACTGTTTAAATACTATTGTAAAATAAAGATTATTTTTGTTGCTACATGAATCTTTTAATAATATCCATTTTTGCTAAATTTTATGCAAAAATTACTACTGACTATAAGCAGTATTAATCTATACCCGCATTGGCTGTGGGGAATGAGAAACCAACGGCCTTATCCCCAAACATATAAAAAACAATCCACAAAAATTAAAATTTTTCATGTAAATTCTCTAATCGGATATACACATGTGTGCAAAGTTTGAATAGGGTTAATTTTGAAAAAATGTGTATTGGACGGAGCCCCTTGGCCTTGTTTGACTAGCAAAGGAAACAAAGCAGCAACATAGCGACAATTTGAATCAGCAAATGCAACTGAGGTCAAAGCCTAATATAATCAGCGCACGGTTCAAGGGATTTGCACCCTTAATATACCTAGGCGATCAGCCATCAGCAGAATAGGGGGAATAACACAGAATGTATAACAATTGCAGGTGGCCGTAACTATCTCTGACTGGTGGAAGTGCGATCAAAAGTCCACGTGAAGGCCGCCGGTAATTTTCCTCGAATTGAGAAAAAGATGAATGATCGGGCTAGTCCCTTCAAAGTAAACTTGGCGCGAGGCCAATAGCCTCGTCCGTAAAAAAACTATTACGGGACCCGAATTACGGCAACGAAATGGGCTAAACGATTTAGGAATTTTCTCATGAAACGTACGCTGACTGTATAGAGCTCGAGCTGCACAGCATCTAGCCGATACCATGTCAAAATATAATGTAATGCTGAGCAATCCAGGAGGGACATTATCGAACCTAGGAAACTCTTAGCAAAACCTCTGGGGTCGATAGGGTGTTGACCTAGGCCAACTTGCACATCTGGGACTGCTGGTCACATCGACGCCAAAACCGGTCGATGTTGTAGGGAGCTGTCAGGCACGTCCGACGCAGGGACATAAGTCCCAAAAGAAAAAAGTTGGACTCAAGTCAAGTCAAGTCGAGTCCACTCGAGTCGAATCCAGTCAAGCCGGGTCACGTTAAGTCAAATCAAAAACCATTTTAAGCGAAGTCAATTCAGGTCAAGTTGAGTCAACTTAAATTAAGTCAACTCAAGTCAAGTCATGACGGACACAAATGATAACCCAAGCAACGAGAACGGACATGGCAACAACCGCACGATAACAACCCAAGGAAAGAATACGGACATGGCAACAAAATGAATGAAAACATGGACATGGCCACAAAAACAATGTTAACAACCCCCAGCAATGAACGCGGACACAGCAATAGCGGCAAAACCGGATGACGGAAAGCGCAAGGCAATCAAGAGATACAGAAAAGAACGAAAATGTGAGGAGGATCTCGAGGGCATCAGGAAAAAGGCGCGCAGGAATCACGTCCATAGTAGATCAACGGCTTTCCACCAACCATCAATGGCAGAAGAGTGAAAGTCCAGCTCAATCGCCAAGAAGAAGCGAAAGTCACAATCACCGGTAGTAAGGGGGGAGTGTAATGACGAAATTTTAACGTCAAACTTTCATCCTACGCCCGACGCAGGGACATAAGTCCCAAAAGAAAAAAATTGGACTTAAGTGGGACATAGGTCCCAAATCGAATTAGGGACACCCACCCAGGTCCCACCCAATCGGGACATAAGTCCCAAAAAAAATATGTTGGGATTTATGTCCCTGCGCCTTATAAAGAAGCCAGTTTATGTATGTAATGAAAGTCCACAAATGTTTTTTAATTATTATCTACGACAAAAAATGTTTGGACTTATGTCCCAATAGGTTACGACATAAGCCCCTAATTCGATTTGGGACTTATGTCCCATTTAAGTGGGTCATAAGTCCCAAAAGTAGATATTGGGACTTATGTCCCTGTGCCCTTACACCCACTGGGCACACATGAAGAAAAATCCCGCAAACGCTAGTTGAGTACAAATGCATGCAAACAAGTCCAGCATAGCAACACAGCACAGTCATGCAAATAAATCCAGCATAGCAACACAGCACATGCATGCAAATAAATCGAGCGTAGCGACACAGCCAACGCAGTATGTACGAAATAACGAAGGTGACAAAATTCCAGATGGAAAAAACCCAAAAGATTTGCAATGCATAAGCAGAAGAAAAAAACCCTAAATGCACTAGAGAGATAAGAGAGCTGCAAAGCTCCAAAGTTCACCAAGAGGCAAATCTTATAAAATGAGAAACACAGGAAGCATTGTTCTCTTTCCTGTGAGATCAGTGACACGGTTCACACGGACGACATCGGCAACAACACATATAGTAATACTGGAACACCAACTGCGAATAGGAGAAGTGAACACCGAAGGCGGAAGCTAAAAAAAACCTGAAATATCCAACACCAAACTTGGTAACGAAGTATACGAATGAGAAGTTTTGGCGACGGGATACGGGACAACCAACGTTTATCGGCGCTGTAATCAGGTTAGTCCAGTCCTCTCAGTGTGTTAGTTTAAATCCCCTTTCTTGGTTTCGAGACTCTGGCGGGCCTTACAGGACTCCATCTCGAATCCTGGAAGATCTTGATATGGTGAAATTTCCCTTCCTTGTAGAGACCATTCGGCCTCAGTACTCTGGCGGCCTTACAAGACTCCATCCTGAAGTTCGATCTCTTTCAGGGCCAAATATCCCAAAACACTCTCCTGAGCGCAGAGCAACGTTCTTGCCCGTATCACGTCGCTACTAAACCCGAGTTTGCGGCTAAGGAACCTGGAGCAGTAGTGGGGTAACAAGAAAAGTATTATAATTGAAGTTTGTATAATTATAATTGAAATTTAACGAGTCCATTTGTAAGTTCAAAGGCAAACGACCCTGGACGCTGGCGAGCGTACTCCAGCAAATTTACCTCGTTTCAAACGATAAGTGCGTTGTACTACTGAGCAGAAGGTCATAAAAGGCCACATTTCCGAATGGCGAGGAAATTCGTCGACGCATTGGAAACACATCCAAGTCCTGAGATGCAAGGACTGCGAATCGAGGAAATCGAGCCAACTCACCGGTACATACACATAAGAGGATTCACTGATGCTAGATTCGATGACATCTTTAACAATCAAGACGTCTCCTTCTACGAGAAGGCGGGCAACCAATATTACAGAGGCTGAAGTTCGCCCTGTTTATACGCCGCTTAATATTTCATTTTTATTTTATTTTAAAATTATTGTTTAAAATTTAATTACCTTAAAAATAAACATGTAGTAGATTAAGTAGTAAAAAATATTGTTTAAAAATAAACAATACCAAAAAAAGACAATGTAAATACGTCGGGCCCCTATTGTTGAGCCGACACATATTAATATTAGTTATAAGTTTAGTTGTAAATCAAAATTAATCCCTTAATCATAAAAGGCCATACAAATTAAAATTTTTCTTAAAAATTCTCTAATCGGGTACATTTTGTAAATGCTTTTATATTAACTTGCATGTGTCTGTCTTTCTGTCGGTTTTTATGTTATTCTGTCACGCTTTTTTCTGATTGGTTTTTGGGGTAGTTTTGAGAGCGTCTTGATATGATGTTAAGGGAGTATTGAGGGTGGGCTTGAGGGGGTCTTGAAGAGGTCCTGCGAGTGTTCTTGAAGGTGGTCTTCAGAGTGGTATTGATGGTTTGAGGGAGTCTTTAGATGGTCTTTAGGGGGTTTTGTGGGGGTTTGAGGAGAGTCTGAGAGGGCCTTGAGTGTGGTCCTGAAGGGAGTCGTAGCATAGTCGAGGCGGTTTTAAGAGCGTAGTTCTGAGTGGATCCTTAGAGGGTATTGAGGGAGTCTTAAGTAGTTATTTAGGAGGTCTTAAGGGGGTCGTGAGTGGAACCTTAAGGGGGTTCTTCGGTGGTCCTGAGACTGTTTTGAGGGAGTCTAAAGGGAACCTTTAAGGGGTTTGAGGGAGTATTGATGGGAGTAGTAACGTGGTCTTAACGGGGTATTGAGGTGATCCTGGAGGAGTCTTGAAGGGAGTCCCGAGGGGGTTTTGTGAGGATCTTTCGTTTGGTCTTGAGGTGGTCTTTAGTTGGTCTTGAGCGGATCCTGAGGGGATTTTGTGAGTGTCTTGAGTAGAGTCTTAAAAGGGGGTCTTTAGTAGGGGGTTGAAAAGGGGTCTTGAGGAAATTTAATAGGGTCTTGAGTGCAGTCTTTAGAGGGGGTTTAGGTGGTCTGGAGAGTGTTTTGAAGGGGTCTCAAGGGAATCTTAATGGGAGTTTGAGGGGTCTTGAGGCAATATTAATGGGGCCTTGAGGTAATCTTGAGAGAGTCTTTAGGTAGCTTTCTGGGGGTCCCGAGGGGGTTTGTTCGGATCTTAAGTGGGGTATTGGAGAGGTCCTTAGGTGGTCTTTAAGGGATTTTGAGAGGGTCGTGTCTTGAGGAGTCTTGAGGGGGTCTTGAGGGTGATCTTAAGGGTGGTCTTGAGGGGGTCTCTGGGTGGTCTTGAGGGGCTTTTTAAAGGATCATTTGAGGGTCCTTTCGGGGTCTTTTGGAATTCTTTTGAGGGTATATTGGGGGACCTGTGGGTGTCTTGTGGGTATCTTTATATTATCATCCTATCTGAATAATATTGAAATTTTATATACATATTTCATTAAAAACTAAAAAGTGTAAAATAAAATTATATAATTTTTTTTAAAAAAAGGTGCTTTTATTGAAGCATACATAAAGGGTAGAAAATAAAATAGGTGGTAGATCTGGAGCAACTAGAACTGTTATAAAATAAATGAAAATTGCTGGAATGTTTTTAATGGAAATCCGAAATATTTGTGTCTTAAAACAATCACATTATTTAATTTGATCTTCTTTTAATCTTGTCATAAACCTTAAATGCTTAGAACGGTTCTTTTAAATTATATGTTTTATTTAAGCCACAAATATTCCAGATTTCCATTAAAAACATTCCAGCAATTTACATTTATTTTATAACATTCTAGTTGCTCCAGATCCTTCACCTATTTTATTTTCTTACCCTTTAGGTAAGAAAAAATTTTTATGGGTGCCCCCCGACCACGGGGCAGATCACTTCAAAATTTTATACAAAAATTGTTGTCAATCAATCAAAGATACACATGTGTATAAAATTTAAAGAAAATCGGGTTTTTTCTTTATAAAATTTGTATGGGTCCCCCTCGACCCCGGGGCGTGATCACTTCCAAACTTTTGCAAATAAAATTTAAAGAACATCGGGTACTTTTTTTTATAAAATTCTAATGGGTACCGTACCCCGGGGCCCGATCACTTCCAATTGTTACAAAAAGTGTTGTCCATCGAAGATACACAAGCGTATAAAAATTGAAGAAAATCGGTTAAATTTTGTAAAATATTTGTATGGGAGCCCCTTGATCCCGAGGCCAAATTTCAATAGAAAGGGTTGTAATCGGAGATACACATGAGTGCAAAGTTTAAATAAAATCGGGCTTTAGGAAGTGTGTTAAAAATTGATCACAAGATTCTACCAGCCAGCCACGGGCACGCGAAGTTTATAGAGAATTTTATATATATAGATTACAAAAAAATCCAAAAAGCTTTTTCACGGCTACATCTTTTACAAATGTTTTGCAATCGTCCGAGAGTAACAACTGTCATGGAACACTAATTCAGATTGAGTTTACGGATATGAGTCATTTTGAGCAATTACGCCCGTACTTGGAAGATATAGTTCAGACAATGATTGATCAATTTCCTTATTTATTTTGTGGAAAAGATGCATTTGTTATGGTATAATGAAATATTTTTACACCAGAAAGACATTAAAATGGGTAAAAATTTCTTAAATAATTACGATTAAATGTGTGTTAAAGTGGAGCGATATTTTTATTCCATATATGTATCTAAATATCCCTTAGCAAACCGTTTTTATAAATATATCAAAATGTCAAGAACAACTGAAATTACATAAAAACAAAATAAACGTTACTATATATAATACTGAATAAACAATTTTTGCAACGCACAAAATGAACAACGATTTTTTGTTGTTATATGCAGTAGAAAGTCAGTTTAGTACATGATCTGAAATAAAATAAAATCCGATCAAAGTAAATTAAATAAATGTGTCTGCCTATAATAAATTAATAAAATAATTCTTAATAATTAATTTATTAAAAATAACTTTTAATTAGTTTCTAGGTATAGGTGCCTGCTAACACCCTCGTACTGACGACAAGGGTCCATAGCGATTAAATTATGTTAATTTGTATTGTAAATTTTATTCTTTTTAAAAGAGGCTAACTTTTTATTATTTGTTTAATGTTTATTTTTTATTTTTTTGGTATGTTTGCTATATTGATTCAATAAATGTTAACCTTTTTGGAAAAATACTTTAGATTTTTATTTATAACTGATTTATATTGATACATATAAAAAAACAATCCACAATAATTAAAGTTTTTCATGTAAATTCTCTAATCGGAGATAGACATGTGTGCAAAGTTTAAATCGGGTTAATTTTGAAAAAATGTATATTGAAAGGATCCCCATGGCCTTGTTTGACCAGCAAAGGAAACAAAGTAGCAACTTAGCGACAAGTTGGATCAGCAAATGCAACTGAGGTCTAAGCCTCATATAATTAGCGCATGTTTCAAGGGATTTGCACCCATTTGCCTAGGCGATCTGCCATCAGCAGAATGGGGGGAATTACACAGAATGCATAGGTGGCCGTAACTATCTCTGACTGGTGGAAGTGCGATCAAAACTCCACGTGATGGCCGCTGGTAATTTTTCTCGAATAGAGGAAAAGGTAAATGATCGGGCTAGTCCCTTCAAAGTAGGGTTGGCGCGAGACCAATACTCTCGCCCGTAGAAAAAACTTTATTACGGAACCACGAATCACGGCAACGAAATGGGCTAAACGATTTAGGAATTTTCTCATGGAACGTACGCTCACTGTATAGAGCTCGATTTGCACAGCATCTAGCCGAAACCATGTCAAAATATAATGTAATGCTGAGCAATGTCATGCAAGACATCATGTGCTCGGGGTGGGGTTTCTAGTCAGCAAAAGAATGAAACTCACTGTTATAGGCTTTAAAGCAGTAAATGAACGCATATGCATAGGGTGTCCATATTTGTGTTGAGAAAAAACAGGACATATTCAAAAAAACATAAAATAATAATTTCCCTACGAAATACCCGCAAACGGTATTTCCTTTATCAAAAAAAAAAAAAAAAAAAACCGTTGTCCATTCGTTTCACTCATATAATTTTCTGTGTCGTGCGACCCGCGGAAATTCATTCATTTATATTATATTATTTATATATTTATATCATATATATTATATTATCTTATATTTATTTAATTTATATATTTATATCATATATATTATATTACATTATTTTATATTTATTTAATTTATATATAATTTTTCCCCTTTTAACCCTCTTACCCACCCCTACACTTCAGAAGCCAACTCTGGTCCCGTGGTGGGGGCAGAAACGCGTTATAGGCCACCAATTTTAACCTCACACGGGTTACAGCCTGCCAAACTCTCGCGTGGCATGGCTGCGCTCTCTTTCCTAATTCATAGGTTATAATAACCTATTTATTTAATTATTTTTATTTTTATGTATTATTTATTAAATTTTTAATAATTATATTTAATTATTTAATTTTATTTCATTTATTTAATTACTTAATTATATTTTTATTTAATTATTTTTTTAATAGATTTTTTGTTTTGGGATCTCCGGGTGTCGATACGACGGTCTGCCAAGTTGCTCGGTGGTAAACTCCACCGGTCATCCAGGAGGGACTTTATCGAACCTAGGAAACTCTTAGCAAAACCTCTGGGGTCGAGAGGGTGTTGACCTAGGTCTCGCCAACTTGCACATCTGGGACTGCTTGTCACATCGACGCCAAAACCGATCGATGTTGTAGGGAGCTGTCAGGCACTCGAGGACTCCTTCCACAAAAGATATGCCGGGCAGCTCGAGAAGCATTTAAGTGTATATATTTGGCCGTCAAGCATCAAGCGAATAAATACCCACCAAACGAAAATACGAAAAAAATGAATAAAAACAGGACGTTACGTAAAAAAAAACAGGACAAACAGGACTTTTAATAAATCCGGGACGACTGATAAAAAAAACAGGACAAATCCGGATTAAACAGGACGTATGGACACCCTACATATTCACCCTTCGCGTAAGTTAAGTATTGGCCTTAACACTCATGGCTTGAGTCTACATTTTCAGTATGATAGTAAGAATTTAGCAACTTGTTGGTGCCCTACACTAATTCCGATTGAGTTTACGGATATGAGTAATTTTGCGAAATTACGCCCGTACTTGCAAGATATAGTTCAGAAAATGATCGATTAATTTCCGGATTTATTTTGTGGAAAAGATGAATTTGTTATGGTGTAATGAATGAATGAATGGGTAAAAATTTCTTTAATTATTACGATTAAATGTGTGTAAAAGTGGAACAATCATTTTATTCCTTATATTTATATAAACATCCCTTAGCAAACCGGTTTAATAAATATATCAAAATGGCAATAACAACTGAAATTACATAAAAACAAAATAAACCTAACTATAATACTGAATAAATAATTTTTGCAACGCACAAAATGAACAAAATGAAAAAAGGTTTATGTGGCTGCTAACGCCCTCGTATTGACGACAAGGGTCCATAACGATTAAATTACGTTGATTTGTATTGTAAATTTTATTATTTTAAAAGAAAAAGAAAAAAATTTTGCTTAATGTTTTTTTTAATTTTTTATTATGTTTTTACATAATTCCATTTGCTGTTTTTTAACCTATGAAATGACACTTGCAACGAAAGCACAATCACTAATAAGAGCAAAAAGAGCAATTTGTAGAACAAAGGACTTGTCCTAAATGTCATATCATGTTCTTTTGAACACAATAGTAGTGATCTTTTTATGGAAATCCCAAAGAATACGACACAAGCAACCAGGAAGCCTGTAATCCTAATTACATAAACAATTGTATTGCAAATCACGATTTGCTTGCGATAATCGATCATTAATGCTGCGTCAAGCCTTTCGCTGTTATGTTCTTCTGAAGTGCTGTCCGCTACACGTAGCACATGATTATGATAGATACATTCAAATTAGATGGCATAATTATTGCGCCATCCACATAGGACTCGGCATACTTCAATTCGTTTAATAAATCCATCGACATTTTTTATTTATAAATGATTTATGATACATATGTGGCGTTTGGAGTTGCTTGAGAGCAATTTCGATAGTCGTTGTATGTTGTTTTTATTTGATACGGTTGGTTGGGACACGAACACGCCTGAACGAGGTAAATGCACAAAAGAAAAAGAAAAAAGAGTAAGAGATATCAAGCGGTACAGACGCAAAAAAAGATTTTTTATTTTATAAAAATAAATGAACACATGTTTGATAAAATTAAATTTTTGATTTAAAAATTATCACTGTTTAAATACTATTGTAAAATAAAGATTATTTTTGTTGCTACATGAATCTTTTAATAATATCCATTTTTGCTAAATTTTATGCAAAAATTACTACTGACTATAAGCAGTATTAATCTATACCCGCATTGGCTGTGGGGAATGAGAAACCAACGGCCTTATCCCCAAACATATAAAAAACAATCCACAAAAATTAAAATTTTTCATGTAAATTCTCTAATCGGATATACACATGTGTGCAAAGTTTGAATAGGGTTAATTTTGAAAAAATGTGTATTGGACGGAGCCCCTTGGCCTTGTTTGACTAGCAAAGGAAACAAAGCAGCAACATAGCGACAATTTGAATCAGCAAATGCAACTGAGGTCAAAGCCTAATATAATCAGCGCACGGTTCAAGGGATTTGCACCCTTAATATACCTAGGCGATCAGCCATCAGCAGAATAGGGGGAATAACACAGAATGTATAACAATTGCAGGTGGCCGTAACTATCTCTGACTGGTGGAAGTGCGATCAAAAGTCCACGTGAAGGCCGCCGGTAATTTTCCTCGAATTGAGAAAAAGATGAATGATCGGGCTAGTCCCTTCAAAGTAAACTTGGCGCGAGGCCAATAGCCTCGTCCGTAAAAAAACTATTACGGGACCCGAATTACGGCAACGAAATGGGCTAAACGATTTAGGAATTTTCTCATGAAACGTACGCTGACTGTATAGAGCTCGAGCTGCACAGCATCTAGCCGATACCATGTCAAAATATAATGTAATGCTGAGCAATCCAGGAGATGTTGTTGACGGGGAATGGTATATTACAATTTCAGATTAGGACATATTGCAACTGTCATGCAAGACATCATGAGCTCGGGGTGGGGTTTCTAGTCAACAAAAGAATGAAACCCACCGTTATCGGCTTTAAAGCAGTAAATGAACGCATTTGCACCCTTCGCGTAAGTAAGGTATTGGTCTTAACACATTACGGCCTGAGTATGCATTTTCTTTCTTTGTAAAATATTTCGTAATTTATCGCCGTCGTTACTTTTAGAGTGACCCAAAGTTACGATGGCAATGGAAAACACAAATAAGCACAAAAACCAAAGCGAACCAATGCACCGAGTTCATCACTGGAAAATGCAAAATCATCATCGATTGTAAGTGGTCCAATACTTAACTGGGTTCACTACTTAAAATGTAGACTTAGCGCCGCTTGGGAATAGCCTAAATAATATTGATTGCGACATACTATTTATTCTTGATCGGTATCGATTGGGTATATTATGTGGTATGTCGTAATAGTAAAAATTCGAGGTCTTCGATGATTTCCTTTGACATTCATTTTTAGAGCTCAGGCAGTTGAATTCTAACCATCAACGATAAAGTGCTAGTCGCACTAATATAAAGCTAAGTAAGGAAAGATATAATAAATTTAATAAATAATTATATAAAAGAAGAAAGTCTATTTATTTATTTGGCGCATTCGGTATTGGATCAGGTACAACTATCCTGATCTAAAACGAGAAAGTACTGCTCGCTGAAAGGAAAAATAAGTCCTTAACATTTAAACCGCAAAGGAATCGTATCCAACAAGTGAAGGTCAAAGCCCGAGCTATAGACCTCCTGATCATCAATGGAGACACCACATAGTAACAGGCAAAAGAACTATTTAAACAACACTACCGACCCATCATTAACATAGCAGATCTATCTAAGGAAATTTATGATATGAATGTAAGTTCAATTTATGCCTTAATAAATAAACTGGAGAATACATTAAGTAAAGTAAATACGTATGTAGTATTTTGTGACAATCAAGAACAAGAAAAGTTGCTGTACTACAATCTTCTATCTTCATCTTCTATATATATAAAATAGAGAATTGATTTGTATATTTGTATATTTATTTGTGCCTAACTAACTCTGGATCTCCTTGACCAATTTCAACCAAACTTGGTATACATATAAGTTACTATCTGGAATCAAATACAGGTGGTGGGGGGTAATACCTTTTTTGACGGGGGGTGGGGTGGCAGCCGATATTAGTGTCGAACCCATAGTTTTTGGCATCGCCGTGATGAATTGTGCTGAGTGATCATGTTTTGTTTTAGGGGACGAAGCTATCTGATATCCAGGGTAGGTCAGTCGAATATCATATCGAATATCTCTAGGTGGTGGTGGTCGATTGAGAGGGGGGCAGTGTCGATTCTATAGTTTTCGGGGTGGCTGAAATGAATAGTGCTGGTTAGAAAGCATTGCCAATACTCCTTCACTTTAATATTTCTAAAGATCAATTAAAACGTTGCATAAAAAATACATTACAGCACACATGCACACTTTTAATTCTGTGAATAGTTTTTATATTTCTACACAGATGATGTAAAATTTTGTAATACAGTCAATAAAAGCTATTTAATACACTCAACTAAAAGGAAAAATTATAATATTGTAATTTATACTATGTTTTACATTTCTTGGTAAAACAGGAAACGCTGTCATAAAATATATGAATGTCTGTTTTACATATGCTGTTAAAACCCAATAATGTGTAGCTGTCTAAAAAGAAACTATGGGTCTATTCTTTTATTGAACCCGAACGAGTAAAGTTACCCGGAGTACACCGAGAGATTGTTGCACGGCGTAAAAGTATTCGGTGTGTACACTGGGTTACTTTACTCGCTCTTACTCTGCCTTACATTGATTTTTACTTCAGAGTAAAAAATAGGAAACTGTGTATACACCGTGTCGTGCTTGGTTCACAATAAAAAACACAGAGTACAGAGTAAAATTACCCCTGGTGAATAAAAAAATACAGTGTAAATTTTTGACGTACACTGCTCGCTCGGGTTTACCCTATGAAGAACTGCGGCACACATGAACTTTTTTAACCTACTTACTATATTTTCCACCTAATGCACATTTTTTATATATATGGGTACTGTTTAGATATTCTGTTAAGACCCAAATTTGTGCACTGAAGAACACATGAACTATATTACCTACTAATGTACATATACAAATTCAATATGTGTCAGTGTATTTTTAACATATTCTGGTAAAACCAAAACCTTCTCTATAGAAAGCCCGACTGTTCCGATCGTACACAGATCCATGCTTAGGTTTCATCCAAAACGTATTTGCATTAGTAATCAACTAAAGAGCAAAATCCATATAAAATTTTTCTGTTTCCCACTACCACATCTTACGTTTCTCGCTCTTTGCGACTACTTATTTTTTGTACACTGTATTCACATTCCAAAATACAGACGCGTTTTGGATTGGTTTACAGCATTAGTATGCATTGAGTTGGGCTTTCTATAGAGAAGGTTTTGGGTAAAACCCAAATGTGCTCAGTTGTGTAAAAAAAAGTCCCTACCACTGCAAGGCACATGAACTTTTATTACCTACTAATTACTTTTACCTCATAATGTATTGTAGTATACGGTTGAATTGGAAATGTTGTACTGTGAAAAGTGTAAAAGTGCGAATATCGGCGAAGCGGGGTAAAGACTTAGCAAAGAGTTGAAATGTGGATATATGCAGGAATTGCAACTTATCTAGTGCTGCGGATGTTGCTAATGTAACAAGCAGCGCTTTAGCCAAAAGAGTGTAAAGACCTCCGTTAAAGTTTTAAAATTACTTGTTGCTTTTATTAGGAGTCTTTTTATACAAAAATTACACACTAGAAATAGAAATGTATGATATGGAATAAGGTTTTTACATAATTGAGTATTGTGGTCTACTTATTACGTTCTTCACGCAAATTACATACGTGAAAAGAACTACAACACCGAAGAGCTAAGTGCATACGTTGCGGAAAAGAAGCCACTTTTAAATCAAGATAAAAATAATATATATAAAATTATCATGGATCAGGTAGCACAGGAAAAACATTTTTAACAAATTTAATTCTGGCCGAATTCAGGGCTCATTCAGGGCGGAGAAGTTCCTTTTGCCATCGCCCTTCAGGGAATGCATCGACATTATTGGAAGGAGGGAGGACAGCCCATTCTGCACTTAAGCTGCCCCTTGAGATCGCCAGGCAGGAAAATACTACCTGCAACATTAGCAAGACAAGTGTTCGGGCGCAAGTGCTCAGGACATGTAAAATAATCATATAGGATGAATGCAATATGGCTCATAAGAAAGCTCTCGTGGCACTTGACGAAACTCTGAGAGACCTAAGGAGAAACGATAACCTGATGGGAGGAGCTTTGGTACTGCTTTGTGGAGACTTCCGTCAAACTCTGCCGGTCATCCCAAAATCAACACCGTCCGATGAAACCCACGCATGCTTAAAACATTCATTTTTGTGGAAACATGTGCGAGAGACAAGATGCCAAACTCTCGCGTGGCATGGCTCCGCTCTCTTTCCTAATTCATAGGTTATAATAACCTATTTATTTAATTATTTTTATTTTTATGTATTATTTATTCAATTTTTAATAAATATATTTAATTATTTTGTAAGATTGTAAATCGTGTGTTGGTATCGCAGATTGCAAATCATGTGTTGGCATCGCGGCGACCAAGTTGAACAATGACAGCATCGATACTCGAGAGGGTGCGGCTAGATATATTCTTTCAAAGAAGAACAAAGAAGATTATTAGAATTACAATGGTATTGTTATTTACGACTTCCGATTAGTTTTACAAAATAAATGGTGTATTATAATAGTCTAGTTTTTAAATAAATGCTCTATTACAACTCAGATGTGGGGTGCAATCGTATCAAATAAATGCTTGAAATTGGTGAAATTTTTATTTAAGCAAAAAATCATAATTTTTAATATTCTTCTTGTGACGCCATTTTGCAATGCCGAAAACAATTAAAAATAAAAAGGAGGAAATTGTGACTGAATCCGAAAACAAGGATGAACTGGCCGAATTGGATGAGACGATCATAAGTGTTAATCAAGCCGATCAGCGAATCATTGAGGATGAACGAGCAGATTATGTTGAGCGCAATGAGAGTTTGTTGCGTCAGATTGAGATGTTGGAGCGTGAAAAGGAGTTGTTGTTGTTGCAGCGTCAAGTGGAAAAACTGCGTGGAAGTGTTCCAGCATATACAAACGATGGTTTAAAAAACACAAATGATACAGCTAACCAATCGAGTATAGGGGCTGTATGTGCCACTAGGCTGGATTTTGGTGACGTCGAACATGCACTACCATAATTTTCAGGCGACGATCGTGTGCTTGACGTGGGTGAATTTTTTCGAGAGTTCGAGGAAATAATGACGCTGACTGGTGCTTCAGACACTTTTAAACTTCTGGGCCTTCGACGTTCACTACGAAATGCTGCCAAATTTTTACTTGAAACTAAGCCGTCTGTCAATTACAATGAATTAAAATCGATGTTGATCAACGAATTCGCAACAGCAACGACACGTGAAGATATTTATCGTCTTTTACGCAATACTAAGTGGGAACACAACGAGGAAACAATGCATAATTATCGCTTACGTATGCGACATTGCTAAGAGAGGCGGCGTTCCAGATGGTGAATTAGTCGGCATCATTGTCGACGGACTTCGTATTCCGCGGGCTGCAGCTTACATCTTACTGGGTGCTAGAACAATGGATGATTTGAAGGACCTAATGAATTTGCACGAAACTCGTCTGATCGATGCTGCCAACACTATGACTGCGATGTCTGCTGCCAAAAATTGTACGAATGCCAAAGCTAACACTCAAGCCCCTTCCGCATCCGCTACTTCCATGCAACCGAGATGTTTCAACTGCTCACGAATGGGACATATGAAGCCACAATGTCCATATCCAAAGCGACCATCCGGTTCCTGCTTCAAGTGCTGGCAAATGGGACATGTATTGCGCAATTGTCCAAACCCTCGGAAGCAACTTTTTGAGATGCAAACAGCAATTCCTGCCGTCACTTCTACTGCTTCTTCGCTAACTGCCCTTTCAGCCCAGGCGGCTGCTGTTACTGCTGAGGATGAAATGGGGGATGAAATGTATCGCCATTTCGAGGTAATGAATTTGTCCAATTAGTTTCATTAAAAGATATTAAAAAAGACGAGACTTCCGAGGCACTTTTTCAATGCGACATCTTCCGAAGTGCCTGAAACTTCCAAGACAACAATAGATATTAAAAAAGACGAGAATTCCGAGGCGCTTTGTCAATGCGACATCTTCCGAAATGCCTGAAACTTCCGAGACAACAATAGATATTAAAAAAGACGAGACTTCCGAGGCGCTTTGTCAATGCGACATCTTCCGAAATGCTTGAAACTTCCGAGACAACAATAGATATTAAAAAGACGAGACTTCCGAGGCGCTTTGTCAATGCGACATCTTCCGAAATGCCTGAAACTTCCGAGACAACAATAGATATTAAGAAAGACGAGACTTCCGAGGCGCTTTGTCAATGCGACATCTTCCGAAATGCCTGAAACTTCCGAGACAACAATAGATATTAAAAAAGACGAGACTTCCGAGGCGCTTTGTCAATGCGACATCTTCCGAAATGCCTGAAACTTTCGAGACAACAATAGATATTAAAAGAGACAAGACTTCCCAGATGCTTTGTCAATGCGACATCTTCCGAAATTCCTGAAACTTCCGAGACAACAAAAGATATTAAAAAGAGACGAGACTTCCGAGATGCTTTCTCAATGCGACATCTTGCGAAATTCCTGAAACTTCCGCGACAACAAAAGATATTAAAAAGAGACGAGACTTCCGAGATGCTTTGTCAATGCGAAACTTTTACATCTTTCGAAATTCCTAAAACTTCCGAGGCAAAACCAGACGAGTATAATTATGAGGTGGAATGGTTGGAAGAAGAAACAGAAAACATCGATGGTCGAGGGCGAACTGAGGTCAGATTGGCCGAGTTGTAAGATTGTAAATCGTGTGTTGGTATCGCAGATTGCAAATCATGTGTTGGCATCGCAGCGACCAAGTTGAACAATGACAGCATCGATACTCGAGAGGGTGCGGCTAGATATATTCTTTCAAAGAAGAACAAAGAAGATTATTAGAATTACAATGGTATTGTTATTTACGACTTCCGATTAGTTTTACAAAATAAATGGTGTATTATAATAGTCTAGTTTTTAAATAAATGCTCTATTACAATTTAATTTTATTTCATTTATTTAATTACTTAATTATATTTTTATGTAATTATTTTTTTAATAGATTTTTAGTTTTGGGAGTTCCGGGTGTCGATACGACGGTCTGCCAGGTTGCTAGGTGGTAAACTCCACCGGTCATCCAGGAGGGACTTTATCGAACCTAGGAAACTCTTAGCAAAACCTCTGGGGTCGAGAGGGTGTTGACCTGGGTCTCGCCAAATTGCACATCTGGGGCTGCTGGTCACATCGACTCGAAAACCGGTCGATGTTGCAGGGAGCTGTCAGGCACTCGAGGACTCCTTCCACAAAAGATATGCCGGGCAGCTCGAGAAGCATTTAAGTGTATATATTTGCCCGTCAAGCATCAAGCGAATAAATACCCACCAAACGAAAATACGAATTCATTTGTCATCAATTAAACAGGACGTATGGACACCCTAGGCTGCCTGACTGAAAGAGTTCTCAGCTTGCATCAAGTTCTCAAACGATCAAGATCGGGCTCTCTTGCAAATTTCAACTATGATAAAATATACACACACATACATAAATTAATTAATGAATTTCTTAACTATACAATACACAATAAAATAAGCTTTTCTAAGAAAATTGAAAAAGGCTTCAATTTATTACAAGGTCATTCAAGACGGATAACGGTAACTTATCGCAAATAACATTCAAAAGGGTTTTCGCAAATTATATTTCAACAGAATTTACAATGTCCGTCACTGAAGCATCTAACGGCATTGTCGCAACCACATCATCAGAAGAAAAAATAGTAGCATAGCAACTAAAGAAATACCGTTCCCATCGTACGGTACTTCTTGGTCAGATGACGAAATTTAAGAATTACATTTCGGCAAATCAACTCAATAATTTTGAATTGAACACAAAACTTGGCTTATTGGAAGCTCAATTTTCAAGCTTTGATAAAGTTCAGTCACAAATTAAAGAGTTAGATTAAGAAGAAATTAACTCAAACAAACGCGATTCTTATGAGGAAAATTTTTGCCTGGTAAAGTCGCTTATTTTAGAGCGTTTGGAAGAATTGCGAACACATCAACATCAAGTAACGGATTCACCTTTACAAGCAACACAATTTTTTTCGCGATCGCATCAACCACGAATCCATTTGCAAAAAATCCACATCACACCATTTCATGGCTCATTCACACACTGGATGGTTTTCTACAACACATTTACTACACTCATCCACAACAACACTGAGTTGTCTCTAATTGAAAAATTCCAATACTTGCGTTCCAGTGTTATGGGCAGTGCTGCAAACTTCGGTCGCCGATGGTGACCAATTCAATTATCCATCATGGCAAGAGTGGATTGAGTTCCTAGAACGATGTTGCAAGTGGTTGGATATCGCACAATTCATACCTCCAATTGGCCAGCTCGCACCAACAAACTATGCACACCATAAAAAACACTCACTTCATGTGCACATCACAACGTTAAATTTGTTAAATAGTGACATTAATCTTGATGTCTTAGTGAGACGATTTTGTGAACTTGAGGAAGCTACAAGTACGTTAAGGCAAATGTCGACCAAAGAGAGGGAATGTGAAGAGTACTTTTCTGCAACCACTTTGCGATGCACAATTACAAACAAGTTGGCTTTCCATTCGGCTTCCATTCAAGGAAAGTCCAAATGTATTAGATAACTTATATATCGCCTTAAAACGACTTGAATGCATTGCGCGTAACTTGGAAAATCACCAACATTAAAGCAGGATAACTGCGACTTCATTGAAGAAGATGAAAATCTTGGACATACTTGGACAACTTATTATTATATACTATACCATTGTGTGCTCAAGCCTGAGAGCACAACCACAAAAATTCGAGTCGTTTTCGACGCATCTTGTAAGACGTCTTCTGTTTAGTCGTTAAATGTAATACTGAAGATTGGCCCTTCATTACAGGATGATCTATTTGATATTGTGATTCGATTTCGCACTCAACGATATGTTCTAATGGCCGACATCACTAAAATGTACCGCCTGGTGTTAGTCGATCAAAGAGATACACTTGTACAACGTATCCTTTCGAGAAATCCAATGTATTTTAAAATCGATTCGTTTCAGCTTGAATCCGTAACATACGGCATGAGTTGTGCTCCGTATCTTGCATTGCGCCAGTTGGCAATGGACAATGCAAGGTCATATCCCAATGGTTCAAATGTTACCCTCAGAGACTTCTACGTTGACAATTTGATACCCGGTGCAGAAACAATCAAAGAAGCAGTAGTAATTAAACAAGAAGTGACTCACCTTTTACATCAAGGTTAATTTCACCTAAGAGAGTGGGCTTCGAATTGCGACATTATTATCGAGGATATTCCGGAAATCGATCGCGAATCCTTTATTACCTTCGGGGATCAAGACGTCATTATGGCATTGGGCTTAGGATTGAACCCTGTTGATGATACCTTTACGTATCCACACACAACATCATACTATAAACAAATAAATAAAAGATCGATCTTATCTGAAATTTCAAAATTATTTGATCCACTGGGACTCTTAAATCCCGTGACCGTAAATGCAAAGATCTTTCTACAAAATTTGTGGAAGGTTTCTAATCAGCAAAAGAATGAAACCAACCGTTATCGGCTTTAATGCAGTAAATGAACGGCTATGCACCCTTCGCGTGCGGGGCAAATTTAAAACCATAAGCCTCATAAACGTTCACGCACCTACAGAGGATTTCCCAGATGATGAAAAAGAAGAATTCTTTAAATCAGTCGAACGGAAACTCCATGCCTGCCCTCAGTATGATGTAAAAATCATTCTGGGGGATATGAATGCTAAAATAGGTAGGGAGCCAGTATTCAGGCAGTACATTGGCACCCATAGCTTACACGAGAACTCTAATGACAATGGACAACGAGTCATAGAGATGGCAGCAAGCAATAATTTGGTCGTTGCGAGTACAAGGTTTGCGCGTAAAAATATCCACAAAGCCACCTGGGTAACTCCCGATGGAGCCACTCGCAACCAGATAGACCACGTGTTGATAGACCGCCGCCACAACCCGAACCTGATGACGGTACGAACGTACCGAGGTGCCAACGTCGACTCGGACCACTATCTTGTTGGTATGGTGCTCCGAGCGCGGATTGCATCATCACGGAAGACTGCATCCGCAAATCAGATTCGAGTCAACACGGCTGCCCTTCGCAATAAAGAGACCAGAAACAACTACGGTCAAGCGATAGGACTCGCCCTGAATGCAGGGAGAGTAAGTCCTGGGGCTGAAATGTCGGGCGTAGAAGAGAAATGGACACGCCTTAAGAATACTGTCATTAGTACTGCTGACTTCATCTAAGGCAGTAGTTGTAGAGATCGAAAGGACTGGTTCGATGACGAATATAAGCTAGCGACTGAACGTAAGAATGTTGCGTACCGAGCAATGCAACAATCTCATAGAACGTGGGCACGCGAAGATGAATATAAAGAGCTCAGAAGATATGAAAAAACATTTCACCGGCGAAAGAAAGCAGCCTGGGAGAAGAATCTCGTCCGTGAACTGGAACAGTACAAAGAGCAAGGACCGCACCGGGCGCGGAAGTTCTACCAAAGAGTCCGCGGTATGACGCAATATACAATATACGTTGCACATACTGCAAGGACAAAGAGGGTAATCTGATCGCCGATCTTAAAGGCATCTTAGAGCGATGGGAAGAGCACTTTCATGAGTTGCTAAATGGCCAGCTAACTGAGGAATTGGAGGTTCTACCAATGACCGAAGATCATGCTATGCTGCCGCCACCAAGCATAGTCAAAGTTAGCAGAGCGTTAAATCGGCTCAAAAATAATAAGGCCCCGGGATCTGATGGGATCCCAGCGGAACTGATAAAAATAGGAGGCCCCACATTACACCAAGCAATTCATGAAATAATAGTGCAAGTATGGGAAGAAGAAGTTATGCCAGAAGACTGGCGAAGAGGCCTGTGCCCCATACATAAGAAGGGAGATATAACAAAATGCAGCAATTATCGCGGTATAACGTTGTACCGCGTATAAGATTTTCTCCTCTATCCTTCAAGACAGGATAGCCCCATACGCTAAAGTCATCATTGGTCCATACTACTGTGGCTTCATCTCAGGCAAATCAACAACTGATCAGATTTACACCATAAGGCATGTGATGGAAAAATGTCTAGAGTTTCAAAACTCACTACACCATCTTTTTATAGACTTTAAAGCCGCCTATGATAGCATATCCAGAGTAGAACTTTATAAAGCCATGAGAGAATTCGGCATCTAAAATAAACAGACACGACTATGTAGGTTGACCATGACCAATGTTATAAGCCAAGTAAAAATATCCGGATCACTATCACGCCCATTCAACATCTATAACGGGCTCCGACAAGTGGATGGACTGGCCTGCGTCCTCTTCAACCTGGCGTTGGAGAAAGTGATCCGAGACTCTGGCGTAACGGCGAGAGGAACAATCCTCTATAAGTCCATTCAGATACTGGCTTACGCAGACGATATTGACATCGTTGGTAGAAACCAAAGAGCTGTACAGGAAGCTTTCATCCAGATAGAGCAGGCGGCACGAAATCTGAGGCTAAGCATAAATGAGAGCAAAACAAAGTACATGGTGGCCACGTCTGCGAGTAGAAGAGCCAACATTGGTCCCTTAATTCAGATAGTGGAGTGCGAATTTGAAGTAGTGCAATCCTTTAACTATCTCGGGTCAACTATAGCAGCCGATAACAGCATGGAACCAGAAAAATAAATGGTGTTACTGGGATTCGAACCATGAACCCCCTGCTCAGCAGTCCAAGCTCCTATCCACTGAGCCACGACGCCTCGCACTTAACGAAGTAGAAATATTTTGTTGGACAGATTCATCCATTGTACTAGCATGGATCTCATCGGAAACCATACCAGTGGACTACATTTGTAGCAAATAGAATTACCAAAATACAACACCTGGAACAAGAGGCAATGTGGAAACATGTGTCCACTGAAATGAATCCTGCGGACTTAGTATTAAGGGTAGTGTACCCGAAAGACTTCATCAATAACAAATTCTGGTTTCACGGGCCAAAATGTATGCACCTTTCAATGGATAAATGGCCGCAAACAGAACTCAACCTCAAAAATGCAATACCTGAACAACGTAACAAAAGGGTAACAATGGTTATTAACCCATGGACATTTTTGTAATTTGGTATCGTCTGTCGCAGAATTGATAGATGATATCTATCCGCCTGTTTCCCAAAATTATCACATTCTGAACTGGTTGCGAGAAAAGGCCATTCTTGATGCTAAAAATGAAGACGTCATCTAAATAAATAATCAAATACTTGCCATGTTACCAGGTGTTGTCACTGAATACAAGTCTATCGATACTGTAGTAAATGCCGATGAGGTCTTTAATTACCTACCCGAATTCCAAAACTCACTTGATTTGGCTGGATTGCCACCACATCGTCTTTTACTCAAAGTGAGATCTTCAATTATTTTACTACGTAATGGAACAAGGTGTAAAAAAGATGCTGGGCAATGTAATTGAAGCTACTATAATAACAGGAAAGGAAGAGGGTGAAACAGTTTTTATACCACGGTTAAACTCATTTCGACGGCTCTACCTTTTAACTTTAAGAGATTGCAATTTCCAGTCAGACATGCGTTCTCGATTACGATTAACAAATCACAGGGTCAGTTTATAAAATACTATAGAGTGGACTTGAGATCGCCATGTTTCTCCCATGGACAACTTTATGTTGCTTGCTCTAGGGTGGAATACCTGGGCAAAGCCGGGTAATCAGCTAGTATAAGATTCGAGAAGTAACCATAGGGAATCTAGCTCGAGAAATAAGAAACCTTTATGACATACACGAAATAAAAACCATTCTATATTCTTACATTGGCTATGATATTGGAAATATAAAGATTTATGAAACAATATAGAAATCCAGGGAATAATCCCCATAATGACAGTAAAAGAAGACAAAATTACAGTGACAATCTTAGTGCAGAAAGACATTCTGGAAATTTCAGACAGAATGACTATCGGTATCATAATTACAATACCAGACAGAGACTTTCAGGGAACTTCCAGAACCCTGGACACCAATGTTATTCAAACAAATCAAGAACCACCGGGTTTTCTGAACCGAGCCACGGAAAATTACGTAATGACCTTAGCCACCAATATCCAAAACTAGCGGAATTATATCCTATTAGATATAGGCAGTGCAATGTCTTATCACTAACACCAATAAATTCGATATGACCCCGTGCCAAATCTTAGATACACGAAAAGTAGAGATTAGAACTATTAATAGTAGCGTAATCAGAAACACTTATATAATTAAATTTCCCGTAAAAAAAGAATACGGTTACAGCAATAATACCCTTATAAAAGCCTATGCCTAAAGGTTAGAAAATATAAACACTCGGAAGGTACACTCTTAGGTATGAATGTCCTTAAAAATATTATTAAAACCATTGACATTTATATAATTTAAAAAATCAGACTATTTAAAAGATAGAACGAGGGTTTTTATGCACTTATTTAGAAGTGGGTAATCCTGACTTCGGCAGTCTTAATAGCAAAGAGCAAACATCGTTAACCTCTCTACAAGGATGGCGATCACTTGACTCACACATCGACTATCAAACATGAAATCCATCTTAAAGAAGATATGCAGACAACCCATCCAATTTCAAAATTCCCCAAATTCGAAAAACCTTTTCACTTGTATGATCGACAAACTTACAAAAAAGGGATATATATATATATAGACTAGAGAGTAAGAATCACATACACAAAGCAACCTTACTAAATAATTACAGATAATGAATTCAATACAGTGTACATGAGGGAATTCTTTAGACAATGGAATGTGCAGGTAAACTATACTTAATCAATGCTCATAGTGGTAATGCCGATATAGAGCGCTTACACAGTACAATAGCAGAGTTTCTACTAACCATGAAACAAGAAGAGTCAGTTAACGCAAAAATATTTAAAGCCTTCCAAATATATAGGGTTTTTCAATAAGAGCACTTCAACTTTTTTTTTTTGAATAAAAAACAAACTGTTCGACTTTTGAACTAACTTTTTTTTTTATTAACGAATTTGAACATATACATATGATACATTTAAGTATGAAACTCGATTTCTTTTGCATGACCACCGCGTGCACGTTTTACGAAGTGAGCCTCATCGCTGAAGATGATTTTTCGGTGAAAATCTGCATCATTTTCGATTTGCTCTTGAGCCCAATTCACGAATCGGCGTCGCTTCAAATGGTCAAACGGCTTTAGTTGTTGTGTCAGCTTGATCTTATACGGATGTAGGCCAAGATCTTTACTATACGGTCGATTGTCGAACGGGCTGGCTTGTTAAATGGACCGTAAAATGGCCGTAATGCTCTTAAAGTAGCGGCAACAGAACGATTATTTTGATAAAAAATTTGCACGATTTGAAATCGCTGTTCACATGTGTAGCATTCCATGATGAAATGTATACTAATGAAGTTTCCAAATGACAAAAGAACAATAAAAAATATGGCGTGGTTCGCCGTCCATATCGGAGAAAAGTTGAAGCGCACCTGTTGAAACACCCTTTACAAAAAAAATACCATTCAACAATTGACATGTCCCAGAACAGGCCCAATATATGAACATAGAGACTCTAACAAGCAGATGTAAAAACACTTTGTTTTTCGGGTACAAACTTTAATGTATACACCGAAACACACCACACAGTCCTTTATTATTTGGTAATAATCGCCAAAATATCTGTTTTTGTGGTCCGCTTTTTTTAAAGTAGTTTTTTTTTATGCTTCACACGCGGAATATTAAAATTGGCCCCTGACATTGAGCCGCTCACAAAATATCAGCTCTCTAGGTCGTGTGAAAGGTGGTTAAAAAAAAAATTAAAAACGAGAAAATGGCGTGATTTCAAACCATCGCACGCGAAAGCAACATGTGGAAGGTGGTTACAAAAGACCTCAAAGAAGTCGAAATTTTTTTTTAACCCATCACACGCGCCACACGCGACAAGCGTCATACACGGAATATAAAAAAATTTGTTTTGGACTTAGACACTCACGAAGTTTCTAGGTAATTTTTTTGTGCAAAACCACTTCTGTCGCGCCCCATGCAAGTAAATAATATTAATAATAATAACAAACAATAAGAAAGAGTTAATAATATTCGTATAAAGTACGTATACGAATAAAACTGGTTTACGAGCAATTTCATATTCGATAATTGGGAAGATAGCAGCGTTTCTTCTAGATGTTTTACACCAACACTCCTGTTTGTTCAGAAAAAAAACCTTTGGCTGTAAAACTAGGAAAGTGTTGATTCTTTTGCACTTTCGAGTTTGTTGTTTATGCTTTTGCAACTTTCGGTAGCTACTTAAAGCTGAGCTGTTCAAACACGAACGCCCTCCGAGTGCTCCCTCTAACTTCTGTTTTTAAGGAAGCTGCCGACAGTTGTTGATGCTTTAGCAACTTTCGGTAGCTACTTAGAGCCGAGCTGTTCAACTCGAACGCCCTCCGAGTGCTCCATTTCAGTTTCAAGCTACTGAAAGTTGATGCTTTCGCAACTTTCGGTATCGGCTTAGAGCCGAGCCGTTCAAACACGAACGCCCTCCGTGTGCTCCTCTGGTGTAGTGCCACTAATTCGTATGTTAAGTATAATAAGTATTTTAGACCAACATTGTTAGTATATTAAGTCAAAGAAATCGAAATAAAGAAAAAGTTATAAAACACAAAGAAACCAAACAAACTTTAATTTGTAACAACGAGGAGAAAAACGAACCCTGGGTGACCAGCTTGCGTCACCTGAGCGAAACAACGTTTTAAATTTGGCGCTCGAGCAGAGACGACTGTTAAAGTCGATTCCACCGATCGACATCGAAAAAAATTATTCTTATATAAGTATACGATCAGAACCATCTACCGGCAGAAACACTGTATTAAAAATTGCGAGATTGGTGAATGCGTCACCATTAAAAATAAAGTTGGCACCAACCTACGACCGGACTATCGCCATTACATCAAATGATTCACGGGTTCACGACAGCGTCGGAACAAATCTCGCTCATAGAAGACTTTGAGTGCCTTAAAAACGAGCAACCCCCCTCTCCAGCACCAGTACGACCGTCCGCATTGCGTTCTAACGCATCACCGTTTCGACCGACCGCACCGCCATTTCGCCATGCCGTACCGCCACTCTACCAGACCAGGTCAGCGAATCAACCAGCGATGACTTCACATCATCTACCGATCCAGTCCGCTCGACCAGTTATACCGAGTACCAGCGATGTAACAAGTCCACATCATTTACCTAATACCAGCGATGTAACATATCCACATCATATACCGACCACCAGCGATGTAACATATCCACATCATGTACCGACCACCAGCAATATAACACGTCCACATCATATACCGATTACCAGCGATGTAACACATCCACATTACATACCGACTACCAGCAATACACCCCATGTATATCATATACCGACTATCGGTGAGGTACCGTTTCCACATCAAGTACCAAACACCAGCGAGGTAACATATCCACAGCACCAACCACCAGTCCGCTGCTCTACTGCTCCTGCAAACCGGAAAACGCCAACGAGCCGTCCAACACTATAAGGCATTAGACGCGCCCCCATTACCGATCCCATCAACGCCTCATACACCATACCCACTAAGTTTAAAAACCGCTTGTACAATGTCGTCATCGACACCAGCGCAATAAGGTCATGCATTGGAAAAACCATCCTAAACCTCTGCAAAAAGCACAATGTACCAGTCCTACCGATTTTAATAAGATTTGCCTTGGCCGATAAATCTCCCGTCATGGACGAATTCTTGATAGGAACAGACTTCCTTTCAGAATTCGGCTTCACCATTAGCCGTGGGAAAGATATTATAGCGGCTCAATCAGAACCAAGTCAGTTAATCATCCGAAGTCTCACGACTGAAAAGCAACAGCTGTCTATAGAGCTGCCAACGTTCGAAAGCTTTGCCTTTCAAGCAAAGGTATATGCCAAGAAATCCCACCATGCAAACAGTCATCAACGAAGAGATAGACAAACTATTGGCTTAAAAAAAATCGAACCATTAAATAGCCCATATAGCTCACCCATAGTGCTAGTAAAAAAGAAACCGGGAACTTCGAGACTATGCGTCGACTATCGGCAATTAAACGAGCTGTCTATTAAAGATGCCTGCCCGCTGCTGCAAATAAATCATATTTTGGAAAAACTGAAAGCATATAATTTTTTGGAAAAAGCACCGCCGACGAAGCTGCTAAGAAAAAAGATCAAATGGTCTTGGGAAGATGCTGAAGAAGAAGCTTTTCAAATGTTGAAAACCGAACTGATAGTGGCACCAGTACTCTTTTGTCCAGATTTTTCTAAACCTTTTCTGCTTTAAACAGACGCCAGCACCGAAGGACTCAGAGCAGTTCTGTCACAATCAATTGACACTCAAGAGGTACATTTCCACGATCAATCTTTAACAGGGATACTGGCAAATACCATTAAAACCAACCAGTCGGCCATACTCCGCTTTCACCGTTCCGGGCGAGGACTCTTTCAATGGAGGGTTATGCCATTTGGACTCTATTCCACTCCTGCCACATTCCATGTCCAGATTTTTCTAAACCGTTTCTGCTTCAAACAGATGCCAGCGCCGAAGGACTCGGAGCAGTTATGCCACAATCAATCGACACTCAAGAGCGAGTTATCGCTTACGCCAGTCGTACCCTTACCGATGCCGAGCAAAGCTACTCGGTCACTGAACGAGAATATTTAGCTCTGGTATGGGAGATTAGGAAAATCCGACCCTATATAGAAGGCTAAAAATTTATTGCACATAAGGATCATAAATCGCTGAGATGGCTACACACCATTGAAAACCCCTCCGGACGGTCAGCCCGCTGGGCCATCGAACTACAGCAGTAAGATTATGAGATCCGATACCGGAAAGGGTCATTGAATATTGTAGCAGATGTCCTATCTAGACACCCGGCACCGAATACATTAACAAAACTACTCCTACCGCTCAACTCCAGATCAGGCAACGATATACGCCTCCGTATACACCGCAAGCCAACCATACCGAACGAATAAACCGCGTCATAAAGACCATGGTCGCCCAAATGTAAAGGGAGACCATCGGAAGTGGGAATATCTCCCAGAGTTTATGTTAGCCATAAACACCAGTAGAAACGAAACAACTGGTTATTCCGCCGCCTACCTAAGTTTCGAACGCGAACTACGCCTACCGTCAACTCCAGATATACCATTAAATACCGAACATAAGGCGGGCGAACGTATAAACATACTAAAAAAAGTCCTGGTACTGGTCCGAATCAACCTATCCAAAGCGTTCGGAATACAAAAACGCTACTACGATCTCCGTCGCCGCCCGTGGACTCCAGCCATAGGAGAGATGGTGTACTACCGCCACCGACCACTCTCCTCAGCCACGCAACCGAGTGAAAAAGAAGAGTTCACCGGTAATATTTATCCTGGAAGGAGAAAAAAAGAAAACCATTACCGCACATGTTAAAGACATTAAACTAATACCAGAACAACCACAGACCGGAAAATCCCACGCGTCAGGTTTGGTCAATAGTGAACTCACGCCTCAAAACTCAGTTTGCAACGAGATGTCGTCGAATGAGTATCACCAACTCGTGAAATTTTCGGATACCGATCCAGCACCTGGGACCCATCGACGTACCAAGCAATCTACATTTTTTTAAATTCTTAAAACCATTACTTATATAAACGTCGTCAAAGCCAAAAATTTTTTATTGAAATTGTATATTCAAACGCGATTATTTCAAAAAATACTCTTGGATACTTTTTTTGTTGAAAAAAGCATTATTAAAGCCCATTAAATTTTCTACAAATCCACCTCATAATATTTATGCATTCGGTCAACAGGAGTAGGGTTAAAATTTAAAGTTTGTAAAATCAACCAAAACATAATTTTGATATCACATGGCTTCACACCCTTTAACTCTTGAACCCTTCAAGCAACAAGCTTACTGTTGGTCTTTTTTGAAAGAAAATTCAATTTGTAAGACAAAACAATGTAAATTTTTATAAATTATTTAAGACATACTTATAAGAAGGTCGTCAATTTTTTTTAATTGTCATTACAAACACGATTATTTTGAGAAATGCTCTCGGAAACTTTTTTTTGACAAGTGTATTTAATTTCCTAATTAATTTTTAAAAAAAATAACCCGTTTTTCTTAAAATTTTATACACATGTGAATCTCCAATGGACAACACTTCCTGTAAAAATTTGAAGACTCCGGCACCGGGGTCGTGTGGCCCCATCCAAATTTAAAAAAAAATTAACCCGATTTTCTTCAAATTTTATATACATGTGTACCTCCGATGGACAACACTTTTAGTAAAAAATTTGAATACCTGGGGCCCCCGGGGGCGTTGGGCCCCATTCAATTTTGAAAAAAAAATCAACCCGATTTTCTTCAAATTTTATATATATACTAGCTGACCCGAAAGACGTTGTCCTGTCCCACTTTCAATAAATTTGTTTGTGATCGTTTTGTGAAAAGCTATTTGTTTTGCGATATCGCGTAACAGTGTTAGTCTCATCAGTATTAGCAGAAATACCCGGCGTTTCCCGGCTGTCCCATCCCACTGACCTCCCGCCAACTGACGCCACGCCCACTTACAACCGCGTTTCCCGGCTGCCCCATCCTACTGACCCCCGCCCACTTACCTCCCGCCCACTTACACCCCACTAAGTATCCAACTCACCAATCCAGAAAACTATAGAATCGACACTTATACAGGCAAAAAATGAACACTTGTTCGAATATTCTTTATATGAAGATCATATACAGGGAAAACTACATTTTCCACCCCAGCCCCACCTATCGGGTCCAAACTGTCAACGACTTTCTTTTTATTTAAATATTATATGGTGTGAATTTGAGCCAAATCGTTCCATAAATAAGAAATTTCGGGAGAAAAATAACAATACCTGCGCCATCTGCCGGGCTGATTTGTGAATCTAAACCATCCAGGGCGTCACCCAAACGCATACAAAAAAAATGATTCAAATCGGTCCAGCCGTTTAGGAAGAGTTCAGTGACAACACACGTACAGTAGAATTATATATATAAAGATGTATCTCCGATAGACAACACTTTTCGTAAAAATTTTGGTCGTGGGGTCCCATACAAATTAAAAAAAAAAGTAATCCCGATTTTCTTCAAATTTAATACACATGTGCTTATTCGATGCACAACACTTTTAGTAAACATTTTGGAGACCAACAGCGTGACCAAAGGCGAAATCCAACCAAGTTATCATTGGCACTAATTTATGGTAGGGACAATGACCCAATGCGGTACAATGCTCCAACGGGTAACGAAGTGGCCATAGTGTTTCAAAGCAAATATGGAGAACCATCGTCTCATCCGGATATTGTCATGCATTTACGTGCTGAACGGCCTGGCCAACAAAAATTTAAACGGATTGTTATTTACTATCCTCATTTACATACCATAACGTACCCGATTTTATTTCTGACGGGTCAGAAAGGATCATCATCATATTTGGCTCTACAACCGGGGTCCGGTCCTGGCCTCCCGCAAAATGTCTCTTCACCGGTCCCGATTTCGAGCCGATGTCATCCAGTTTGGCATCCCTAAACTCTGGGCGTCCTGGTCTACGCCATCCTTCCAGCGTAGGCTTGGCCGGCCTCGCTATCGTGTTCCATAAATCCTACCGCAAAGGACTTTCCGAGCAGGATCCTCTTCGCTCATCCGAGCTAGGTGTCCTGCCTACCGGAGCCTACCGAGCTTAATTTTCTTCACGATGTCGACATTGCGGTAGATCGTAGACCTCATCATTATAGAGTCTCCGGAATCGCCCTTCCTCTCATACGGGGCCAACAATTCTCCGTAAAACTTTTCTCTCGAACGCGGCCTAGAGGTCAGAATGCTTTTTGCTAAGCACCCAAGTCTCGGATCCATATGTAAGTACTGGTATAACCATTGTCTTATATATCAGCAGCTTGGATGTTATGGTTAAGTTCCTGGATTTGAAGAGTCTTGACAGGCTATAGTAGGCTTTGTTGGATTTAAGCAACCGTGCGCGTGTTTCTGGTTCCATGCTGTTATCGGCTGCTATAGTTGACCTGAGATAGTTAAAGGATTGCACTACTTCAAATTCGCGCTCCACTATCTGAATTGAGGGACCAATGTTGGCTCTTCTACTCGCAGACGTGGCCACCATGTACTTTGTTTTGCTCTCATTTATGCTTAGCCCCAGATTTCGTGCCGCCTGCTCTATCTGGATGAAAGCTTCCTGTACAGCTCTTTGGTTTCTACCAACGATGTCAATATCGTCTGCGTAAGCCAGTATCTGAATGGACTTATAGAGGATTGTTCCTCTCGCCGTTACGCCAGAGTCTCGGATCACTTTCTCCAACGCCAGGTTGAAGAGGACGCAGGCCAGTCCATCCACTTGTCGGAGCCCGTTATAGATGTTGAATGGGCGTGATAGTGATTCGGATATTTTTACTTGGCTTATAACATTGGTCATGGTCAACCTACATAGTCGTGTCTGTTTATTTTGGATGCCGAATTCTCTCATGGCTTTATAAAGTTCTACTCTGGCTATGCTATCATAGGCGGATTTACTCTAGATATTTTTCCATCACATGCCTTATGGTGTAAATCTGATCAGTTGTTGATTTGCCTGAGATGAAGCCACACTAGTATGGACCAATGATGACTTTAGCGTATGGGGCTATCCTGTCTTGAAGGATAGAGGAGAAAATCTTATACGCGGTACTCAACAACGTTATACCGCGATAATTGCTGCATTTTGTTATATCTCCCTTCTTATGTATGGGGCACAGGATGCCTCTTCGCCAGTCTTCTGGCATAACTTCTTCTTCCCATACTTGCACTATTATTTCATGAATTGCTTGGTGTAATGTGGGGCCTCCTATTTTTATCAGTTCCGCTGGGATCCCATCAGATCCCGGGACCTTATTATTTTTGAGCCGATTTATCGCTCTGCTAACTTTGACTATGCTTGGTGGCGGCAGCATAGTATGATCTTCGGTCATTGGTAGAACCTCCAATTCCTCAGTTAGCTGGCATTTATCAACTCATGAAGGTGCTCTTCCCATCGCTCTAAGATGCCTTTAAGATCGGCGATCAGATTACCCTCTTTGTCCTTGCAGTATGTGCAACGTATATTGTATATTGCGTCATACCGCGGACTCTTTGGTAGAACTTCCGCGCCTGGTGCGGTCCTTGCTCTTTGTACTGTTCCAGTTCATGGATGAGATTCTTCTCCCAGGCTGCTTTCTTTCGCCGGTGAACTGTTTTTTCATATCTTCTGAGCTCTTTATATTCATCTTCGCGTGCCCGCGTTCTATGAGATTGTTGCATTGCTCGGTACGCAACATTCTTACGTTCAGTCGCTAGCTTATATTCGTCATCGAACCAGTCCTTTCGATCATTACGACTACTGCCTTAGATAAAGTCAGCAGTACTAATGACAGTATTCTTAAGGCGTGTCCATTTCTCTTCTACGCCCGACATCTCAGCCCCAGGACTTACTCTCCCTGCATTTAGGGCGAGTCCTATCGCTTGACCGTAGTTGTTTCTGGTCTCTTAATTGCGTACTCGAATCTGATTCGCGGATGCAGTCTTCCGTGATGATGCAATCCGCGCTCGGAGCACCATACCAACAAGATAGTGGTCCGAGTCGACGTTGGCACCTCGGTACGTTCGTACCGTCATCAGGTTCGGGTTGTGGCGGCGGTCTATCAACACGTGGTCTATCTGGTTGCGAGTGGCTCCATCGGTAGATACCCAGGTGGCTTTGTGGATATTTTTACGCGCAAACCTTGTACTCGCAACGACCAAATTATTGCTTGCTGCCATCTCTATGACTCGTTGTCCATTGTCATTAGTGTTCTCGTGTAAGCTATGGGTGCCAATGTACTGCCTGAAATACTGGCTCCCTACCTATTTTAGCATTCATATCCTCCAGAATGATTTTTACATCATACTGAGGGCAGGCATGGAGTTCCCGTTCGACTGATTCAAAGAATTCTTCTTTTTCATCATCTGGGGAATCCTCTGTAGGTGCGTGAACGTTTATGAGGCTTATGTTTTTAAATTTTCCCCGCACGGTTGCTGTTGCTGACTAGAAACCCCACCCCGAGCACATGATGTCTTGCATGACAGCTGTAATAAATGTCATATTCTGATTTTTGTAAGACACCTTTCCCGGTCCACCGGATCTCCTGAATTGCTGTTAAGTCAGCATTATATTTGGACAGGGTATCGGCTAGCTGCTGTGCAGCTCGAGCTCTATGCAGTGAGCGTACGTTCCATGAGAAAATTCTTAAATCGTTTAGCCATTTTCGTTGCCGTGGTCGTCGTCGTTCATCAGTGTATCCGAAGCTGATTTTGTGTTCCGTAATAATAATTTTTTACAGCCGAGGTTATTGGCCTCGCGCCAACCTTACTTTGAAGGGACTTGCCCGATCATTCAGCTTTTCCTGCATTGGAGGAAAATTACCAGCGGCCACCACGTGGATGTTTGATCAGGTCAGAAAGAATTGAGGTACAAAAATTTGTCGCTTAAAAAGGACGAGGGACAAAACCAATCCCGAGTATCTATGAAGAAATTTTTTTTTTTCGTTTGTCAGTTAGAGAGAAGTTTTCCCAGTTGCTAAACGCAGGACGTTTAACCCATCAGTACGTAGCTGACGCATATGTTTGCGCAGAGTCAAATGTTCTTCAATGGATCCGAAACAATCAACCGGCATTGAGGGCAGATAGTTATAAAGCTTTAATGGAATTTATAAATCGTGACGCAGGCTCTGAAGCTAGCAGGTTGGAAAATCTGTAATATCGCTATCTAGATGCCAGGGTAGCACCCGCGATATGCAACAGCATTACCAGGATGCTATGGCAATTGTTAGAAAGTATGGGAAAGCCGGAACTTTTTGTCACCATGACTTGCAATCCGAAATGGCAATAAATCGTGAAAAACCTTAAGCATGGAAAAAAGAAGAACATCGGGCAGACTTGGTAGCTAGAGTTTTTCGGCTCAAGTTAAAAAATTTTGAAAATATCTTTTTTTTTTGAACTGTGAAGGCAATCGTTCATATAATAGAATTTCAAAAGGGAGGATTGCCACATGCTCACATTTTAATCATTCTGGATGATGATTCAAAATTACGAACAGAGGAAGACATCGACAAAATTGTTAATGCTGATATTCCTGACCATGGGTTATCGCCTTATCTTTTTGAAATCATTGTTAGAAATATGATCCATACAGCATATAATAGAATTTCAAAAGCGAGGATTGCCAAATGCTCACATTTTAATCATTCTGGAAGAAGATTCAAAATTACGAACGGAGGAAGACATCGACAAAATTGTTAATGCTGAAATTCCTGACCATGAGTTATCGCCTCATCTTTTTGAAATCATTGTTAGAAATATGATCCATACAGCATGTGGCAACCGTAATCCAAACAGTCCAAGGGAAATTTCCCAAATGTTTTCCAAAACAATTTCAAGATGTTACATTGGCAACTGTCAACGGTTATCCCGTGTACAAAAGAAGAGAAACAGACGAAAAAGAATTTTTTCACGATGGATCTTTAATGTATGTAGATTCGCGCTACGTCAGTGCACCGGAAGCCATTTGGCGATTTTTTTGTTTTCCAATGCATGGTCAAAGTCATTCCATATACCGATTGCCAGTTCATTTGCAGGAAGAGCAGAGCGTTTGCTTCTACATAGGGAATATACACCTTGCAGCAGACCATGCCACTTTGAGAAATACGAAACTTGGTTTAAACTAAACCAAAATGATCTAGATGCAAACCAGTGGAAATATTGGGAAATCCACGTTCAATATGTTTGGAACAACAAAAACGCTTTCTGGAAAAAGCGACAACGTGGTAGAAATATAATAGTTGGACGGATGTATACTGTTGTATCAAGGATTCTGAAAGATATTATCTTAGACTCTTGCTTCAACATGAGACGGGAGCTTAATCATTTGAAGACATTAGAACGATTGCAGTTAGCGAAGGAGTCAGCAGCAGGAAGCAGCAAAGGAAAAATGATATATTTTGGATGATTCAATTTGGCGAAAAACTCTGAAGGCGCCAAATTGTACGCTATGCCTGCCCAAATGAGACAGCTTTTTCCATATATTTGTGATTTTTCCACGCCATCTGATCCTTTGTTGCTTTGGAATGAAAATAAGAATGATATGAGTGAAGATATATGATGCAAACTCCACGTAAGGAACCTAGCAACAATTGCGAATCATATGATTTTAACTTTAAAGGAAGGAATGTGAATTAGAATATATAATGTTCCTTATGTTTGTTGCCGGTTTCAACTTATTTTCTCAGAGTTCTCTCTGAAAGCATTGAAAAAGCAATACGAAAAACCGAACACGAAACTAAAACGACGCGAGTCCAAATACTATTAAAAACTTGACCTGACTTGACCAAGAAAATATTACAAATTTTATAATACAAACAATAATGTTCTTTTTTTTTATATAAATAAATACATATATATCAATAATTAAATAATATAATCTTCTTATGATCGCTACGATCGTCCTTTAGGAAGTTGTTGACGGCTATTTTGAAGCCTGTAGATTAAAATGTTTGGGAAACACGGAGTCAATCAATTGATTCCACATCGAAGTCACTCTTGGATAAAAGGAGGATTTGAAGTGAAAGCTTCTACATGAAAACGGTTTTTAAAGCACATCTATGTTGATTAGACCGTAAACGAGTGTTAACGTTGCTGACTTAAGGACCTAGTACTAGAGAACGGATTTCTGAAGAACATCTACCGTTGTAAAATGTGTAGAAAACAGTAAAAACTACTACATTTATCTATGATCCAAAGAATCAAGAGATGAAGTAATGATTACATCGTTTATCAAACGGATAACTCCATTCTGAATTCCATCAATATAAATCAAATGCGATCTTGGAGCCCCACCCCACACATATGAATTAAAGCAAAGAAGCACCCTGCGAAATTTGTGCTTGTGTCGCATTGCAAAAACGCTTCCGCCAGCTTTAGATTTTGGAGAGAACGGACGTGCATTTTAATTAGGGTGTCCATACGTCCTGTTTAATCCGGATTTGTCCTGTTTTTTTTTATCAGTCGTTTCGGTTTTATTAAAAGTCCTGGTTTGTCCTGTTTTTTTTACGTAACGTCCTGTTTTTAATAATAATTTTTTTCGTATTTTCGTTTGGTGGGTATTTATTCGCTTGATGCTTGACGGGCAAATGAATTCGTATTTTCGTTTGGTGGGTATTTATTCGCGGGCAAATATATACACTTAAATGCTTTTCAAGCTACCCGGCATATCTTTTGTGGAAAGAGTCCTCGAGTGCCTGACAGCTCTCTACAACATCGACCGGTTTTCGCGTCAATGTGACCAGCAGCCCCAGGTGTGCAAGTTGGCGAGACCTAGGTCAACACCCTCTCGACCCCTGAGGTTTTGCTAAGATTTTCCGTGGTTCAATAAGGTCCCCTGGATGACCGGTGGAGTTTATCACCGAGCAACCTGGCAGACCGTCGTATCGACACCCGGAACTCACAAAACAAAAAATCTATTAATAAAATAATTAAATAACAAAATAATTAAGTAATTAAATAAATGAAATAAAATTAAGTAATTAAATATAAATTTTAAAAATTTAATAAATAATATATAAAAATAAAAATAATTAAATAAATAGGTTATTATAACCTATGAATTAGGAAAGAGAGCGAAGTCATGCCACGCGAGAGTTTGGCAGGCTGAAACCCGTGTAGGGTTAAAATTGGTAGCCTATAACGTATTTCGGCCCCCAGCACGGGGCCTCTTCAGTATGCTTCTGAAGTGTAGGGGTGGGTAAGAGGGTTAAAAGGGTAAAAATTATATATAAATTAAATAAATATAAGATAATATAATAAAATATATATATATGATATAAATATATAAATTAAAAAAATATAAGATAATATAATATAATGAATTTCCGCGGTGTCCCACAGAAAAATTATATGAGTGAAACGAATGGACAACCGTTTTTTTTATAAAGGAAATACCATTTGCGGGTATTTCGAAGGGAAAATTATTATTTTATGTTTTTTTATAATATGTCCTGTTTTTTCTCAACACAAATGTGGACACCCTAATTTTAATAAAACAAATTGCTATACAAAAATTAAATTTGAATATTAACATTGTTTATAACAAAATACAAAAAGCAGAACATAAATTTTAGAAGTTAAACAAATATACGAGCGAACTTTCTCGAAGAAAGTGTTCTGCTGTTTCTCATATGCAGTGTATTTCTTAAAAGTACAGTTTGATTCGTCGACGAGTGAGCAACTCAACTACAACCTGTCCTTCCTGACGACCGGTGAAGTTCGAGAAACTACACAGTAAAATCAAATCTGAAAGGACAAAACTACTTTGAACACTTTTAGCCATAATCAAATGATTCCATGACATTTTCTAGAAAAACATTTGCTAGAAAAACATTTTCTCGAAAAACATTTGCTCGAACGTAATTTTTTGGTAAAATAAATAACCGAAAAATTTTAAAAAAAACTCACGTTTCGCGAACAAAAATTACTCGCGATAGTTTTTCGAAGGATGAAAACATAGACTATTTAGTTTTCGAGAAAATGTTTTTCTAGCAAATGTTTTTCGAGCAAATGTCGTTTTATACATTTTCTAGCAAATGTTCTTCGAGCAAATGTTTTTCGAGAAAATGTTTTTCTAGCAAATGTTTTTCGAGCAAATGTTTTTCGAGTAAGTGTCTGGGTACCTAATCAAATCAAAACAAAAATCAAAAAAGTCGAATAGGATTTTGCTTCGAAAAGAATAAGAAATATACATTTTTTAATAATAAAAATATCAATGCCACCATTTTACGTGCTGTGAACAAAAATGAAGGTTGAAGTACTACATTAACAAATAATATATTTGAGTGAGTTCAAAGAACTTATAAGTAAACTTATTTCGCAGACTCAGAGACTCAATTAAAAGTGACTGAAATTCAAATTTATACTAATATTTATCATTTTCATCTGTTCGTTGAATCGTATCACGTGTTGTTATTGATTATAAATTGTTGTAATTGAACGCCTGGTATTTCTACATCTGTGTTAATTAATACCGAATTTCATTGTGCCTGGTGATATCAGTTATGAAGGCTGGGAAACAAAAATCTAAATCAAAAATGGCATATTGCCCTGAGTGTAAGTTGGAGGCTACCGATCCTGGAATATGCTGTGATTAATGCGGTGGATGGTTTCATAGCACCTATGCACAGATCGATTCTTCCTTTTATACATTTTTATTAGCATCTGATTCCTTGTGCTGGTTTTGTACTACTTGTAAACCACAGAAGGCCACACTTATGGATGCCTTTAAAGCATTTTGTCGATTACAAGAAGGAAGCTTTCCACGATTTCCAGTCAAGCTCATCGGTCGAGTTTAAATCTATCATTAATGGTAAATTTAAATCGCTCCAATAATCAGTTTCTGACCTTCAAGCTCAAACAGCCACTGCTACTCAGGTGCTAAATAACGTTGAAGCTAGGATAGAAACTATCGAGGCTCGTGTTGCTAAATCGTCACATAACCTTCTGGGGCCGAGGGTTGAACTACCTGAAAAATCGTGTGCTTCTACTGCTCAACTGATGGAGTTGCTAACGGTGCTAGAAAAGCTGGATCATCAAAGTCGAAGGCGTGATGTTGTCATCAACGGTGCTCCAACTGATTTAACTAACTTAAAAATATTTGCGCTGAAGTTTCCTGTTGCCCTTGGGATAGAGGCTATATGGGACAAATGTCGAAACTTGACACCAGTATACTAATGCCGTAGAGTGCTTTTTTGGCTGTCAAGTTCTTCTTTTATTCCAAAAAACCAATCTACGGTTGGATTTCCCCTCAAACAGATCTTGATATTTTGGGAGATTTACCCCTCTTCTCATTAACTGCAACAACAACACATGCAACAAAACAATGTAAACAAACGATTCTCGGCTTTCGTGTTCGTTTTTTCGAGAAAAAATCTACGCTCGACCGCAGATTGCTAAAACAAAAAAAACTCGACATAAGAAACCAGAGTCGTTTATAGTGCAGTTTGGCAATGTTGTAATCCGTAACAACCTTATGAAAAGTTATTTAAGGAACACCAACCTTAAGTTGTTTGAAGTTATTGGAGGCGAGATACATTCAAGGGTTTTTTAAGCAACAATTTTTTGCTCAAAATTGCGGAGCTTAAACACTTTTACCTTGGACTCAAGAAAGTGGGACAATTATCTGAAGTAGTTGTATTTTTGAATCGCATACACATCGTTATTACAAACAGTAAGAAGTTTGTCGGCCGGTTCAACACCATTTCGATTGGTTGACGGACAGTCAATCATAGCTAAATGTTAGCTCACTTATACAATAAAAATTTTGAAAAGATTTTTAATTTTTTATCATATTTGTTTTTATTTCTTTTTTTTGTTATTTTTTTTTTAATACAGCATAATGAGCTTGTGCCTTCTATTGATGACTTTTTCGGATGCCGTTCCTTATAAAATGTCATTTAATTTTAATGACTTGCATCCTATTGTTAGCGACAACTTGCTACTTAAAACGAAACTACAGTTAATCAGGCCTCGGTCATTCAATGTGGGGCATATTAATGCCCAGAGCCTTTTAGCCCGACATCTTGCCAAAATGGAAGAGGTACGTATCATTCTGTATGGTGGTTTTCTTGATGCCTTTGGTGTTCTGAAAGTTGGCTTAGGCCCGATACTTCCAGTACTGTTGTTTCCATCCGTGGCTATAGGATATTTCGAAATGACCATGTTGTGCATCGAACTGATGATATGTCTGGTGAATTTAATTATATAAGTGGTGGTGGTCTTGCTTTCTAAGTGTCATCCAAATCCAAAATCAAAGTTGTTTACAAGTCGGTTGGCTCCTCATCCCTTGAATTTATCTTTGTCGGGGTCCTCATGATGGATGTTACACTTCTTATTGGGGTAGTTTATCGTACCTCTGGTAATTTCAATAGACTGTCTGAGGCCTTGGTCCCACTTATATCAATATTGTCATCATGGGTGTATTCCGCCTGGACCTTTAAATGGTTCCAAGGGCATTTTGCAAATTTCAAGAGACTTCCCACGAATGAAATCTTCGTTCAAGAATATAAACCAAAAAATGAAAGAATAACAATATTTTTTGACTTCTGTATAGTTATAATAATTTCTTTAATTTATAAAATGTAGACTTAATGTAAAATTGATGTTGATTGAGTAAATTGACGACGGACGATTTACTTGTGCGACTTGGATGGCTGCGCGCTGTAAGACCGGGATGGTTGAGTGCTGTGTGACAACTGATTTTACTGCAGCCGCCTTGCCACAAACTACAGCCAATCCAGCCAATTCCATACCCTTACTTTGTTCAATATCTTATAAAAAGATATGAATTTCCTTATATCATTGATCCAATAGAGTGCGCCTGAAATGCCAGCGAATGCCATCAGGATTTTTAAATTCTCTATATTAACTTCACTTGCCACTTGACAACACTTTTTATTAAAATTTGAGGCACCTCGGGCCACGGGGTCACGGGGCTCCATACAAATATTTTATTAAATTTTACTCGATTTTCTTCAAATTTTATACACATGTGTATCTCTGATGGACAACACTTTTTGTAAAAATTTTGGAGACCCCTGGCCCCGGGTTCGTGGGGCCCCATACATTTTTTTTTTTAAATATTAACCCGATTTTCTTCAAATTTTATATACGCGTGTATCTGCGATAGACAACACTTTTTGTAAAAAATTTGGAGACCCCGGGCCCCAGGGTCATGGGGCCCCAACAAATTTTTAAACAAATTTAACCCGATTTTCTTCAAATTTTATATAGGTGTGTATCTTTGATGGGTAACACTTTTTGTACAAATTTTGGAGACTCAGGGTCATTGGGCCCCAAACTTTTTTTTAAAAAAATAAACCCTATTTTTCTTAAATTTTATATACGTGTGTATCTTCGATGGACAACACTTTTTGACCCGTGTGGTGTCCATGTAAACTTTTTAAAAATTTTCTTCAAATTTTAACACACACCCATATCCTATTAGAGAATTTACATGAAAAATTTTAATTTGGTGTTTCAGTTGCTGTTTTGATGGTGACTATACGAACTCTTCCATCTGGTCCAGGGTGAGTTTCTACAATTCTACCAAGACGCCAAATTGTAGGAGGTGTTGCTTCTTCTGGCAATAATACCACTTGTCCTATTTGCAGATCTAGGATCTAGAATTGGGGTTAGCCATTTTGAGCGGTGTTGAAGTCGACCGAGGTATTTGGATTTTCATTTCTTCCACAGATCTTGTTGAATTTTCTGCAATAATTGCCAGCTGTTCAGATGAGTTGACTTGCTCTCAGTTCTTTTCGGGTGTAGTGTGTAATGATGAACCAATTAAAAAATGTCCTGGTGTCAAAATGGTGGATCCTGGGGATCTTCACTAACGGGGCAGAGCGGTCGCGTGTTCATAAAAGCTTCCACTTGTGCTAATACAGCTGCGTACTCTTTGAAGGTAAGAGTGTAATTCCCAATGATTCTATTCAAGTGGTGTTTCATTGACTTTACCCCTGCTTCCAAGAGTCCTCAGAAATGTGGCGCTGCAGGAGGATTAAAATGCCAGGTAGTTCCATTTACCTGGAGTTGCATGGCGATGTCCTCGACCCACTGCCTCTGTAGATGTGGTTTTTCTAAGTCCATGATATTTGCAGCTCCTTGAAAATAAGTTTCGCAGTCACTGTAAAGATCAGTGCAGATGCCTCGTCGGCCGTAAAGCGCTTGAAGGCTGCTAGAAAGGTCGGCGTACTGTAATCGCTCACCAACTCAAGGTGAACAGCTTTCGTGCAAAAACAGATGAAAATGGCCATACATGCCTTCGTGATTTTATTGCAGCGTCATTTCCAAGCCTTTAACTGCACAGGTCCAGCATAATCCGCACCAGATCTTTAGAACGGTCGAACTTCATTAACTCGCGGAGCTGGTAGGTTTCCCATTTTTTGTTGCATCTAGTAGCTATAGGTATGTCGAAAACATTTGAGACATTTGTGGATGCAATTCTGAACATTTGATTTGAGTTGAAGAACCCAATATTCTTTGCGAAAAGTTGCCATCATTAGTTATTGGCCGGCATGCAACAATCTCATATGAGTATCATGGAATATGAGTTGTTTAAAACATTCTGTGAAAGCAAAATTATCGGGTGACGTTGTGAATAGGGAAAGTCCGCATTCTCCAACCGTCCACAGACTCTCAGTATCTTGTGGTCATCCAGTATGGGTGAAATTCTAGCAAATTTACCTCCTTAGTGCACTATTTCATTATTGGAGATTCGAGTAATCTCCTCATTGAAGAATTCGTGTTGAACTATGCATATCAACCGAAGTCGAGCCGATTTCTTCTATCGAGACATTGTTGATAAAGCGAAGCCAATACGCTGTAGTTCGTATTAGTCGCTGCAATGACGAAAACCTGTGCACAAGTCCATTGACTTCCCAGGTTAACATGTGTACAAATGTGAAAAATGTTCATTATGTGTTGTCCGGATTTAATGAATTCGTTTTTGACCTTAGAAATTTCGGACGCTTTCGTTTCAAGATTTGTATTGCCTATATCATACATGGGATAAGATTGTTCTTTAAATGTCTGTAGATATTCCGGGCCGTTCCACCACTGATCCTTAGCGATCAGCTCTCTAGGCGAGAGTCCTCTTGAAGTGATGTCCGCTGGATTATCCTTGTGTATTTCCAACACATAGGTCAGTCAGCTCTTGATTTTCAGCGAATCTGTTGGCGATAAATGTGGTGCGCGTGTATGGTTCTGCTTTTATCCAAGCCAGAGTGATTTGTGAATCTGACCAAGCGTAAATTTGTGCCCTTTGTAATTCCATAGTCTCGATCGTGTGTACCAACAAGTTTGGTAGTAGTACAGCTCTGCACAACTCTAACCGTGCCAGAGATTTGGTTTTAAGGGGTGCGACTCTGGTTTTTGACAACAGCAGACTAGTATGTGTTGATTTTCCGTGGATCGCGCGAACGTACACTGCTGCAGCGTATGCCTTTTCGGGTGCATCACAAAAGCAGTGGATTTCAATACGAGATTCGTTGGTGTAATGTATCCATCGCGGTATTTCTAAGTGCTACTAGTTCTGCCTTCAAGATGTACCAGGTTTTAACCAATTGATTGTGAGAAGTCCCCATCCAATGATTGGTGTTCCTTCCAAATGTCTTGCATTAGAATCTTGCCAAGGATCACACACGGAAAAATCCAACACAAGGGATCATAGAGCCGAGCGAGGTCTGAGAGAGTTGTTCTTTTTTAAGTTATTGTTTGTTCTGGAAGTATTATCTTGAATGAAAATGTATCCTTTTCTGGATGCCATTGGATTCCTATAGTTTTAATTACATTATTGTCATCAAATGACAATGGAATTTCAATCTCCCGGTGATCCTCTGGAACGGCTTCTAATAATTTCCCGCTATTAATTGCCCATTTCATTACAGGGAACCCTCCTCTTCTCAGCATGGTGATGAGTTGTTGCTGCATCTCCAAAGGCTCACTGACTGAGTCTGCCCCATGAATGATATCATCCAAACAGAAATTCTTCTTGGCAATCTTTGAGACAAGCGGATAATCATCCCGTTTATCTATAGCCAATTGGTGCAAAGTGCGCACAGCCAAGTATGGTGCTGCAGCCATACCAAAAGTGACGGTATTCAGACGATACACTTTGATATCCTCGTCAACTTTGTCTCTCCACAAGATGAGTTGATAGGCCGAATCGTTTGGAGGCACCCAAATTTGCCTGTACATTTTATTGATGTCGGCTATAAATGCGACCTTGTGTTTTCTAAATCGAGTAACGTGTTTGAATATATTGTAACGAAGTTTTATAGCTGGGGTATGCTCAGCGGATCCAGGAGGTTCGTTACAGAAATTACATAGACCATTTCGTGTTGCTTATATTTTATTTACTTTATTTACGTTAGCTTTATCTTGACAGATTTCTTTTCAATGAGTTATTACAAGGTTTATTACGATATAGATATATGCTTACTATATTTTTGCGTTGGTTGCTGAGCCGACGTTACGGCATCGCAAGGTGCATTTCTTGATAAGACTTGTGCTAGGTATGATAACTGTCCAATCGAAAACTGGAGAGACTAAGTCCCTGCCCCCTATAAGTGAAATAAAATTTGTGGACTTGCAACCCCTTACCACGGGTGGGGGGAATTACGACCATACAAAGTCTACAAGACGTAGCTAGCCAAATCACAACTGGAGAGACTATGTCCCTGCCCCCTACGAGCGAAATAGATCAGTAGTCTGGGGGGAAGTTGCAACCTGTATATCAACTATGTTAATGATACCGATAATAGCATATAACCCTTTACCGCGGGTGGGGGGAAGCTATATGCTATGTATAGGCTAAGTATAATGCTAAGGATAATAACTAACAGCCCCTTACCACGGGTGGGGGGAATCTGTGAGTTGTGTCTAAACTAGTGGATGCTAAGAGTATAAATATCTATCCAAACCAGAACTGGAGAGACTAAGTCCCTGCCCCCTCTAAGCGGAATAGTACTGTGGACTTGTAACCCCTTACCACGGGTGGGTGGAAGTTACAAACCATATACAATCTACAAGACGTAACTAGCCAAATCACAACTGGAGAGACTATGTCCCTGCCCCCTACGAGCGAAATAGATCAGTAGTCTGCAACCCCCTACCACGGGTGGGGGGAAGCGGCAGACTGTATACGAACTTGACACTTAGCTAACCAAACAAAGAACTAGAGAGACTAAGTCCCTGGCTCCTATGAGCGAAATAGGTGATAGTATGCAACTCCTTACCACGGGTGGGGGGAAGTTGCAACCTGTATACGAACTATGATAATGATATTGATAATAGCATATAACCCCTTACCGCGGGTGGGGGGAAGCTATATGCTATGTATAGACTAAGTATAAACTAAATAGTACTTACAACCCCTTACCACGGGTGGGGGGAAGTTGTAAGCTATATATAAATTAAAATCAGAAAACTTTCGATTTACCCAGACGTGCACTTTGCGACGATGCACCAACGACTTCCCTGCTGACCTGTTGGTAGCCTTCTTATATACTAAGTTAACGGTACATTTGGTCCAGCATGCGTGCAATAAGTTCTTCCTATGCCGAGTGCCTGCATGCTGAACCCAATGACCGTGTTGTTGTTGTTTTCTTACAATTCATTCACTGGCAACATAATTTTTGTTGTTGTAAATGCGTTACATGATATTCTTATAATTTTGTTGTTGTACATTCATGTTATATTCTTGCTGTTGTTAATTTTTTTTTTGTTTTGTCTTGTAACTAGGCGGCATTCACTCGTGTGAATATGTGATTTACACTGTGTGCTGCCCTGAGTGTTTCTATGCATTATCGGTGTAGTGCTATTGAAGCAGAACACCGTTATAAATGTTCTTAGAAATACAGGGTGACTACGCTAAAGTTCAGTGTATGTACAAAGGAAAATATTTAAGTAACAAAGTGTTTATTTCAATATATACAAAGATAAAAAAAGTATGTTTGGTTCTCTGGACCGCTAAGCCGCTGAAAATTTGAGCCATAACTGTGCCTGGTGTTCCCTTTACGATTCCATCTAGGATGATCAATGGAAACACGTCTGCGCCAAGCAAGATATCGATTTTGCTCCGCTTGTTAAATGTCGGATCTGCTAACTGCAAACTTCGGAGATGATTCCAGTCAGCATTCTTAATGTTCCTCATTGGCAAATCAGATGTGACCTTGGGTAGAATTAGTGCCGTTAGATGTAATTCGAATTGGTTGTTGATGCAGCAGTTTATAGTGAAGAAGACCACCCATTACGGTTGCCTTCTCTTTTCGCAATCCTAATGATTGGACAGCAGACTCTGAAATTAGGGAGGTTTCTGATCCTGGATATTAAAGTGCTCGCAGTACGATCGGTTGACCACCTGTAGGGACTACCTTTATCAGTGCGGTTGCGAGAACCACAGCTTGAACTTTATTGGGTTCGGCTATGTTGGTACTATGCGTTCATGCAATTTGGGTGGAGCACGTTGGCTGCTCTGTGGTCGTGAGTTGTGGATTGTGCCCACAATACTCGGCTTGTTAAACTGATGACTGGGTTGCTCCTGGTAACCACAAGACATCAGTCTGCGTTGAATTGTTGAAATAAAAATCGTTATGTAACAGCGAGTGATGCCTCTGCTTGCACTTATAGCAAGTGATGCATCTAGTGTAGTGCATGCTCTAGTGTAGTGAGCATTAGAAACATAATTTATATTTCCTTACAATATCCTGTCTTTTCACGGGGCTTAGAGCTTTGAATTAAGGTCAGTTTCGGTTTGCGTGGGATCCTTGGCACATTAGACATTTTAAAACTGTTGAATTTTGTGTACACACTGTACCTGGAGTGTATTTTTTCGATTTTGAGGAAATGACACCTAAAAACGGTTGTCCTATGACGTCTAATGTCCTAGATCTCATTGAAATAAATTTTTCCAATATGCTGTATGTCGGATAATCCACATGCGTCGCAATGTAGGATTCCCAATGACCTTGAGTGGTGGACGAAAGCTTTTGTACTGTATGAAAAATCAGCACGTCTTCCCAAGAATCCACTGACACGCCAAAGGTTTTCAAAGATTGCTTGGAGGTTTTCGTTGTATCAAGCAGTAGTTTAAAGTCATCAGATGACTCTTAAACGACTTTCTTTTGATCAAAAAGCAATTTGAATTTATTTTACTTTAACAATCGAACATTCTGAAACTGTTTGACTAGCAATGCCCATGCAGTTTCAAAATAAGTGTCGATGTTCCGTAGAATACACGCTGCTTCACCGCTTAAGTTGCCCTTTAAATATTGCAACTTTTGTGCCTCGGATATTGAGGAATTTTTAGCCACTAGGTTTTCGAATATAGCCTTAAATACAGGCCACAGTTTTAAAGAACCATCAAAAGTGGGAATTGTCATCGGAGGAATCTTTAATTTAACCGACGGACTCTTCGATCCAGCCATTGACTTGTTGAGAAAACTTGGGCTATCGGCGGTTGTGAGCGTTTCCTTTAACTCACATGAACATGCGAAGAACAGTTCCTTCAACTTATGGAACGTGCAGGCTTCCATATATTTTACTTTAGTTTTTTCACTAGAAGACTAAACAATTTTTTGATGAAGAGCTCTAGCTTCATTGAACGACGTCTCTCAATTTGATAGACGCGCCTCGTTCATGTGCACTGATTGCTTTTTAACACCCAACTCTAGATATGCCTTGTAGTCGGCATCAACTCTAGTGCGACTGTTTGAATCGCGTCAACTAACACGGACATTTTTCCCTTACTCATTTTGATACAAAGGACCTTATTTACCCACACACATACAAGTCTTAATATAGTTATGATCGATGTTTTTTTTTAAAAATGTATATAAAAAAGTTAATAATTGATGCACCCTATAAAAGTACAATGCTACCAACTATGCGATGCTTAACAAAATTAAGCTGGCTAAGGTAGCAAGACTTTGGCTCCCTACATCGGAATTCATCATTATATTATTAATCTCAACCTTTTATTCTTGTTTCTTTAAATCTGTGTTAAGTCTTACAATCTAATATAAAAATAAAATTGAAATCATAACTGTTTGTGCAATTAATGAAAAGTCCACAATTTTAATTTTAAATAACCCTTTAATGAAAGAAATATATTAGTTTGTACAGAAGAAGCGGAAAAGCACGTCCAACTTAGCTGAAGTTTTAAACAAGAGAAAGAGTAAAATTTCAATCCAGAGCAAATGTCGTCATTCAGGTATTGACATTATTAAGGCGCGTGTACACGATTGCATTCTTAAGTCGCGTTCATACGCGCAGTACTTCTAAACATACCTCCATCCATGAACCATCTGGTTCAATAGATATTTGCATTGCATATTGATGACAGCTGCTGCTCCTTCAGCTCCAAAGATCATTGCTTAAGAATGTAATTTCTGTACTGGTTGTTGTTGTTCGACTTCATTGGTAAACACTGGAAGAACGCATACTTTGGTAATTGGTCGCTGCAAGATTCCGCCCATCGTTTTGATGGTAACCACACGAACTTGGCACATTGCGCCAGGGTGACGTGTGTTACTCAACCTAATGGCCACTTACAAGACGGAATGTGCTTCTCCTGAAGTATCACAATGTCGTTGACTCGAACAGGATCTGTAAATGTTCGCAATTTGTTTCGAGTTTGTAGAGTGCTTAAATATTCCAAATGCCACCGGTCCCCGAAATGCTGACTGATTTTTTGTATCATTTGCCATCGATTCAAATAAGATAGCTTTGTATTAGTTAAATCCTTTTCAGGAATCTTCACGTTGCTATGACCAATAAGAAAATGCGACGGTGAAAGCATTTCGACATCCGGATCAGTTGTAGTACCAACGGTCGGCTATTGAGAATCCCTTCTATCTCAGTCACTAATGTGATCATATCTTCCATTGTGAGAATCGTGCTTCCAACCACCCTTTTGAGGTGAAATTTCGTAGACTTTACCGTGCCATTTGATGCCAGCATTCGATGAATATTTGAGAATTGTTGTTGACTTTGTTACTAGCTTTTGAAATGTTTCCTTTAGCTTGGCCTCAGCGCCAACGAAATTTCTGCCATTGTCACTGAACATATTTTGTGGGACCCCACGACATGCTACCATTTGCTTGAGCCCCGCAAGGAAACAGTCACTTGTTAAATCAGTTGCAAATTCGACGTACTGGTTTTACTGTTAGACACACGAAGAGACACACATAACCCTGATATGGTTTTTGACCTCTTCATTTGAGCAGATGAAAGAGGAAAGGAAAATGGAAGAGCTGCTGTTACTCGTGAGCTGGGTAGATCTGCCATCAATTGCGTGCGCAGTGTTGCCTTGTTTCGTTGACAGATGACACAGTCTCGGACGAGGCGTTTTGCTTTGTTTTTAAAAATGTAATCCAAAATGATTGTCGTACGACACTTACCAATAATGATAAGATAAGGTTTGTAATGGCTGATTTGCTATGCAAAATTATGGGGTGTTTAGTATCGTATGTGCACTTACTGTGATTGAGTCGTCCAGCCACCCGCAACATGTTATGCTTGTCCAAATGGGTTCAATGATATCAAGGAGCTGCTTCGATGGACCTCTTTACCCTTGCGCAGGGCCAATATTTCGTCATCAAATATTTGTTTCTGCTCGTAACGGCAAATCAGATATAGTACGTCCAGCAATTCATCTGTTTCGGGAAAACAAGAATGAATTCTCAGAGATTTAGGTTTACGAACATTATCGATGAATCTTTTGATGTAACATAATACTAGTTGTAGTTTGTAAAACGATTTCTGAACAAGTCGTCGAACCAGTGGTTGTGATTTAATAATTTGTGTTGTACAGGCAGTCCAATCATAACATTGTGTGAGGTCGATTGTAATGGCCATTTATCTGAGGAATCAGTTAACCATTGAGGACCATGCCACCAAATTGAATGAGATTTCAATGACATGGGTGAAAGTCCATGAGATGAACAATCAGCTGGATTAAATTCTGATGGTATGTGTTTCCAAGATGATCTTGGCACTATGTCTAGAATCTCTGCAGTTCTATTTCCGATAAAGGTACAGAAACGCGGATATCAATAAGTCAAATGTATGCTTGGACAGATTCAAAAGACTTACTTGATTGGCTCAGCGAACATCCAAGTAAGTGGTCTACCTTTATCGGAAATAGAACTGCAGAGATTCTAGACATAGTGCCAAGATCATCTTGGAAACATATACCATCACAATTTAATTATATCGTTGCCGGGACTCCATCGTACACCTAATACCTTGACTGTGTCCGAAGAATCTTGATGTTCCATAGAAAATGGTTTATCACAATTGTCCCAATGTTCAACCGGAATGTCTTTTAGCAATGATTTGCTATTCGCTTTCCATTTTTAAGTTCCAAACCATATTGTGAGAGTGTGGTTATTAACTCATTTCTGGACGATAGTGTGTCTTGCAGAGTATCGGCACCGGTCATGATGTCGTCTACGTATGTGCATTCATGAATTATGGCTGCTATGTTTGGGTGGAGTTCTACAACATCTACTGCAATTTGTTTCAGCGTTCTTGTAGCAAGGAATGGTGCTGAGGACAGCCCATAGGTTACCGTTTGGAGTCGATAGTGTTTTAAGACGCTGAATGGACTTTGTTTCCAAACGATCCTCTGAAACTCTGTGTCACAATCGGCCATCATAACTTGGCGGTACATCTTCTCGATGTCTGTAGAGAACACATACCTTTTTTCCCGGAACCGCAACAGAATGCTAAATAACCCAGCTTGAACAGTCGGTCCAACAGCTAAGCAGTTATTTAACGACTTGCCTTCAAATGCTTGAGCAGAGTCTGTTGATTTAAAGACACCATGGTGAGGCAAATAATAAGATGGTGATGCAATTTGCTATTCCGGGATCTCCGACATATGACCTAGGGAAACATATTCATTAATGAATTTGGTATATAAATCTTTGAAATTCAGAGCAAACCGACGTTTTAAATCTTCTTACAGCAACGTGGAAAATATTACCGATGACAGTTTTTGAGACCTTGAAAGGCTATCTGACAATGAAACGATCACTCTCAGTTTTGGTCGTGTGTTTGACGAAATGATCTTTACATAATTGTTCCTCTGGTGACAAAATTGGTTTATCGATCCCAACCGATTCCACTTCCCAAAACCTTTTTAGCGTCGCGTCGAGTTGGATCAGCTGCATAGCTGTGGGTAACGCTATATAATCGTTTGAGACATTTTGCTACTGTCCGTTTCTGCCTGCTATAACCCAACCAAATGCGGTATTTTGTAAAAATAGTTATTAATACGTTTTGTGCCAATAAGGATGTCGATCTCAGACTGAATGTGGGATCAGCCAACTGCACTGAATCAATACTTTCCAAGTCAATGTTAATTGGGTGAGAGGGCAGCTTAGAAGTGATGCGTGGTAAGACAAAGGCCATCATATGCAATATTTGTTGATTGCCAGTTTTCATCTTAAGTCGTACTACACTCTTTATCCGTTCAGAGCTGCTGAGCCCGATTTCGCTGATTGATACGTCTGATTTTTCATTGAGTAGGTTTAGACGTTGCACACACGAGTTTGTAATTAGGGTCAACTGGGAGTTTTTGATTCATATCTCGAGTGGTTTCGCTTTTGATGGCTTGTTGTTGACTCCAATGCATCAATACGTCGCGATAGGAACTTGAGGAAATCTGAGAAAGTTGGATCGTCCAAGGCATTAGAATGATGTGTCCATGCTGTTTTTGACTTGTCATCTAATTTGTCAAGTAGAAGAAAGATGAGCCATGGGTCCCTGGCTTGTTAGCTATCACCTAACGCATCCAAACCACGGACAACTTCATCGGAAGTGTCCATCATTATTCGCAGAGTGCTAGCACTTGAATTTTGAATCACTGGTTGAGTAACGAATTTTCGGACAAATGCATTAACGATGAGTGTCTTGCGGTCATACCGGTCTTGCAATTTTCTTAACGCAACACTATAATTGTTCTCGGTGACCAACATGTGTCGCAGCAAAGAGGCAGCTTTACCATCGAGCAAATTCTTTAAATATTGAAATTTTTGGACCGCACTCAATCTTTTCGCATCGTGAATGGTTTTTGAGAAGAACGACGGCCATTCCGTGTAGCTTCCGGAAAATTTTGGTATGTTAATTTTCGGAAGTTTGAGCTCAGCTTCTGCACCGAAATTGAGGTTAGAGCTATTGAAACTGAACGTGTGATCAGTCTGGGGTGGCACCACTTGTTGAGCGTTTGATTTTTTACTGACCCAATTCATCAGCTTTGAGACGGTCATGTTGTAATCATCCTAAAAAGTCAGATCACTTTCCGCTTCTGAATCAAGTGAGATCAGTTTATTGTCGAAGTCAGTGAACTCTGCTAGCAGTGTGTGGCATCGATTTAGTCTTGCTTGACTTTCAGACAGAATAGTGGATTCATTGATTGATTTAGCGAAGTCTATGATTTTTTCAGTTTCCCGAATACACCAGCCTTTTGTTTCCTTTTCTCCATTTCAAGGTTATGCCACTTTTTAGAAAATTAGAGATGAATAATTGCAATGCTCATTTTTAGCAATCCGGCTCGAAGGACCAAAATGTCTGTCCAATTAATGAAAAGTCTACAATTCTAATTTTGAATAACCCTTTAATGAAAGCAATATATTAGTTTGTACAGAAGGAGCGGAAAAGCAGGATCAAAGCAAAAAGAGAAAGAGAAAAAATTCAATCCTGAGCAAATGTCATTGTCATTCATGTATTGACACTATTAAGTCGCTTGTACACGATTGCATTCTTAAGTCGCGTTCATACGCGCAGTACTTCTAAACAATAACATTTGGCGACGAGGATTATGGACGAAAACGCGCTTAAAAGAGTCCTTAAGCAACAGCAAGAATGGATGGAAAAGCTGATGGAGGATAACAAGAAGACAATGGAAGAGGTAATCAAAGCGGCAAATTCTTATCAAGTGACATCCAACGCAATTCCATAATTTCGAGCTTTTGATGAACAGAAAGATAAGTGGGAAATCTTTCAGCTCTAACAGCAATTTTCTGCTCACGGTATCGAACACGATAATTTAAAGAAAGCACATTTTCTTTTCTCGTGTGGTACTTTTATCAATGAGTTGCTCAATAAATTAATAGAAACAGATAGCGTAAGTACACATTCATTTAAAGACATAATTGGTAAACTAACAAAACACTTTGAACAAAAATTACACGTGCTGGCATCTCGCTGTAATTTCTTACGGCACAAAATGACGTCCAGTCATACGGAGACTAGCTGATCTAAGAGGGCTAGCAAGACAGTGCAGTTTTCTTTGCAAAAAATCATATGCGGAGTTCATGATAAGAGATATGATCACATTTTACACCCCCCATGATCATGTGAGATCAGCAGCGACGCAGAAGAAAAACCCTACTTTGGAAGAAGTTGAGGCTATAGCAGCTGCTTTCGAAGAAACACAAATAGCATCAAACATAATGAAAAATACTAGTAAAGAAGCGACAGCGACAGCAACCCATGAAGTAAATCAGGTGACAAAGAAGGAATCACGTTTCGGCAACAAAAGTAAGTCAAATTCAGAAAATTATTCAGATCGCAAATCATGTATTAACTGTGGAGTCAATCACGATCGTAGTCAGTCCAGGCATTTAGATTTGGTCTGTTATCTTTGCAATCGTTAAGGTCATATAAGTAATGTGTGGTAGTCAAAGAAATAGACAGGCAAGGTGGTATAGAGAAAAGTATCGTCATCGCGCCATGAACCGTGATCGTTCAAGAAAAAGGCATTAGGGCAATTTTGACAATAACAGAAAACAGAGTGTGCATTCAGTGTACAGTGCGGAAGACAAGGAGCATGCAAGACAGACAAAGAAAGCTGTTTCGACAGTACATGCAGTAGAATCTTGGTTTAGTGAAAGTAAGCAAACCGAGACCGATAGAAGGGGAAATAAGATGTTTATATCTCTCACAGTTAATGACAGACACATGCAATTCCAAGTTGATACTGGAGCAACCAGATCCATTGTTGGTGATGCGGGTACGAGAAATTAAGAAGGCCAACTTGTAGGAAAATAACAAAGGTTCTCAAATCGTATGGTGGTGAGAATATTCCAATTCGTATTTTAATTCAGGTGAAGATGATGATGAAAGGTTAAGTGACAGAATGACCACTTTTAGTTGCTGACAGCTCCAAAGGTAGTAATATTTTAGGGCTCGATTGGTTTGATGCGCTCACGTTTTGCGTAGGCTCACCTGACAATGAAGTGATTTTTTGTCATCGATAGACACATTGCAAGCTGATGCAAAGCTGCTTTGTGAAAAGCATCATAAGGTGTTTAATAACACTTTAGGCTGCAGTAAGTTATTTAAAGCTCACGTAAGTTTGAAAGAAAGTGCTCAACCAAAATAATTGAAATATCGCCCACTACCGTTTTCTCAAAAGGCCGCTGTCAAAGATGAACCTAACCGATTGGAAGAATTAAATATATTAAAGTCAATTCAGTCGTGTCAATGGGCTGCTCCCATTGTTGTGGTTCCCAAGCCTAACGGATCAGTTCGCATATTTGGCGATTTTAAAGCTTCTTTAAATCCACAACCTTTCCAAGGTTTAAAGGGTTGTGTCATCAGCTGCATGGTTGTCAATTTTTCACGAAGATTGATCTTTCGGATGCATATTTGCAGATCCCCTTGGACGATGAGTCCAAACAAATATTTGTTATTAATACTGAGTTTGGTTTGTATCAAATACAAAGATTGCCGTTTGGTGCAGCTCGCTCGACTGCTATATTCCAGCAGTATATCGATCAATTATAAACTGGATTAGATTGTTGTGGTGCATATGTGGATGACATCATTATTTCGGGAAGAAACAATGCAGAACATCTTCAGAATCTAAAAACCTTTCTCGAGCGACTACAGCAGCATAGCCTTACCTGAAAGTTAGAAAAATGTGTATTTGCGCAGGAAAAGATACAGTACCTTGGCCATATCATCGACGCCAAAGGCAAGAGACCCTCTGATGAGCGCGTAAAGGCCCTAGTGAACTTGCCTGCTCCTGTAGACGTGAAAGGACTCGAAGCTTTTATTGGCAAGATAAACTACTATAATCCATTTATTGAAAATTTTGCTCAGCTTGCCGCACCCTTTAATTTTTTAAGAAGAAATGATCGAGAGTTTGTATGGGGACAAGTTGAGAAAACTGCGTTTGAAAAGCTAAAAAATAAAATTGCCAATGTGTCTTGTTTGGTGCATTTTTCTGAACAGTATCCGGTGATACTAGCAACTGACGCCTCTTTACACGGTGTCGGGGCAGTCTTGTCACATATCCTCCCTGACGGTTCTGAACACTTGATTGCCTTCGCCTCAAAAACAGCCAAAAAAAGTAGAGCCAAATTGAGAAGAGGTAAGAGGTATAGAGAAAAGTCTCGTCATCGCGCCATGAACCGTGATCGTTCAAGAAAATAGCATTAGGGCAATTTTGACAATAACAGAAAACAGAGTGTGCATTCAGTGTACAGTGCGGAAGACAAGGAGCATGCAAGACAGACAAAGAAAGCTGTTTCGACAGTACATGCAGTAGAATCTTGGTTTAGTAAAAGTAAGCAAACCGAGACCGATAGAAGGGGAAATAAGATGTTTATATCTCTCACAGTTAATGACAGACACATGCAATTCCAAGTTGATACTGGAGCAACCAGATCCATTGTTGGTGATGCGGGTACGAGAAATTAGGAAGGCCAACTTGTAGGAAAACAACAAAGGTTCTCAAATCGTATGGTGGTGAGAATATTCCAATTCGTATTTTAATTCAGGTGAAGATGATGATGAAAGGTTAAGTGACAGAATGACCACTTTTAGTTGCTGACAGCTCCAAAGGTAGTAATATTTTAGTGCTCGATTGGTTTGATGCGCTCGAGTTTTGCGTAGGCTCACCTGACAATGAAGTGATTTTTTGTCATCGATAGACACATTGCAAGCTGATGCAAAGCTGCTTTGTGAAAAGCATCATAAGGTGTTTAATAACACTTTAGGCTGCAGTAAGTTATTTAAAGCTCACGTAAGTTTGAAAGAAAGTGCTCAACCAAAATAATTGAAATATCGCCCACTACCGTTTTCTCAAAAGACCGCTGTCAAAGATGAACCTAACCGATTGGAAGAATTAAATATATTAAAGTCAATTCAGTCGTGTCAATGGGCTGCTCCCATTGTTGTGGTTCCCAAGCCTAACGGATCAGTTCGCATATTTGGCGATTTTAAAGCTTCTTTAAATCCACAACCTTTCCAAGGTTTAAAGGGTTGTGTCATCAGCTGCATGGTTGTCAATTTTTCACGAAGATTGATCTTTCGGATGCATATTTGCAGATCCCCTTGGACGATGAGTCCAAACAAATATTTGTTATTAATACTGAGTTTGGTTTGTATCAAATACAAAGATTGCCGTTTGGTGCAGCTCGCTCGACTGCTATATTCCAGCAGTATATCGATCAATTATAAACTGGATTAGATTGTTGTGGTGCATATGTGGATGACATCATTATTTCGGGAAGAAACAATGCAGAACATCTTCAGAATCTAAAAACCTTTCTCGAGCGACTACAGCAGCATAGCCTTACCTGAAAGTTAGAAAAATGTGTATTTGCGCAGGAAAAGATACAGTACCTTGGCCATATCATCGACGCCAAAGGCAGGAGACCCTCTGATGAGCGCGTAAAGGCCCTAGTGAACTTGCCTGCTCCTGTAGACGTGAAAGGACTCGAAGCTTTTATTGGCAAGATAAACTACTATAATCCATTTATTGAAAATTTTGCTCAGCTTGCCGCACCCTTTAATTTTTTAAGAAGAAATGATCGAGAGTTTGTATGGGGACAAGTTGAGAAAACTGCGTTTGAAAAGCTAAAAAATAAAATTGCCAATATGTCTTGTTTGGTGCATTTTTCTGAACAGTATCCGGTGATACTAGCAACTGACGCCTCTTTACACGGTGTCGGTGCAGTCTTGTCACATATCCTCCCTGACGGTTCTGAACACTTGATTGCCTTCGCCTCAAAAACAGCCAAAAAAAGTAGAGCCAAATTGAGAAAGAGGCACTGTCTATAATATTTGGCGTGCGCAAATTCAACCAATATCTGTATGGTCGTGAATTTGAACTCATCACGGACCACAAGCCTTTAATCACAATTTTTCATCCAAATAAAATACTGCCTGAAATGACTATTCACAGATTGCAAAGGTATGCTATAATTCTAATGAACTACTACAAAATACGATACCGTTCTACAAAAGAGCACTGCAACGCTGACTGCTTATCAAATTTGACAAAGAAGAACAAGACGGGGTAGGTGTATACACGGTATACAATGCGGTATTGGAACTGTAGCTGAAGCCTCTGCCCAGGACAGCACCCTTCAAAGCGTTGTTAAATACATTGAGTATGGTTGGCCCACAAAACTCAATCATAAAAGAGATGATTACAATTATAAATTGTGTCTTTGTGTTTGTGCTAACGTTATTCTTTTTCAGTCAGAGCATACGAGAGTAGTTTTTCCACCCAAGCTACAATATAGAGTTCTTTCAATGCTGCATACAGGACGGACACTGGGGTGTTAGTCGTATGAAGCAAATTGTTAACGCCAACCGGAATGTTGGCATTTGTAATAAATTAAAAACACAAAACTCAATGAATTATATTTTAACTTAAACTTTATGCTTCTCTATTTTCTTCGTAGTATAGCCGTGATCGTGATGTGCAATCGGCTGTTGGAGTATCTCTCGATGGTAAAATACTTAAAAAGCAAAATACATTAATCTTCAAACGAGTATTAACAAACCACTGGATACTTATCTGTATGTTATTTGAGGCAGTGGATCCATCGGGCAATGGTCCGACAGCATATTGCCAGGCTGGTAACTATCGTAACTTGAAGAAAATAATTATAATTGTACAATTGTATTTATAATTGGATATTATTCAATAATTAAATTTACTTACCACATAAATCCGGGCAACCATGATGTTTACATCCAAACGTCATTTGCCGTCAATAATGTAGTTCGCGTTTGACAGAACTGCGCAGGGGTTGTCCATCATGAATTATTGTAACGAAATTCAACCGTTGCGTAGTTCATATCAAGCGACCATTTTGGAATGAAAAAGAACTTTATGGTTGATTATAGTGAATATTGCTCATACAATAATAAAGTTGTTGGTTTAGTATTATTATTTTGGTGTGTGGTGGTTCATACATGCACCAAGTGGTTTTCTGTGCGACATTCACTCGATAAATATAGCGCTATCGTATCAAATACGGTTGCAATTTGGAACTCGCCATCTTGTGCGCATCGTTAAGTTCTGTTGGCTGGTCACCATTCACCAGATCAGTAGCGGCAAACACGCGATCGGAAAAAATAAGTGCGTGCACACATTACGGGCCACTCCATTATCCCGTTGGGTGAATTTTACGAGCGCCTACATGATCATCATAAAACATAGCGCCAGTATAAAATCGCAAAAACCACCACACCTTAAGCCACAACTCATCGTCGTGTAATTACTCTGAGTGTACTGAAAAGTAGTTTGCTTCGGAAGCAATTTTAGCGTCACCCATTTGGACGTACCTGCTTACCTGGCTACAACAAATAATCATTAACAAATCTTCAAGCATTTTTCATGGTCCTTCGAGCCGGATCTGCAGTAACGGAATCTATTATACGGTGCACTGTTAACCAGATTGTCATATCATCGTAAATCAAAACGTGAAAGATTGTATCTTCGGAAATCAACGGTAATTATATAGCTGTTGTATAGCTGTATACCTTCGAGAATTTACTAACGTGGCATCGTCGAGAATTAACGGTGATTTATATAGCTGTTGTATAGCTGTACCTTCGAGAATTTTTACATCGTGGCAACGTCAAAATTAGTTAAAGCCACCTGAAATTTCATATCAACCGATACATGCGGGATTAGTAAGCAGTGGATCAAATACATCGGCTTCGAATTCGGTTGATCCCATCGATATAATCAACCACACAGCATCGCCATAGTAATTACAAAGCAATATACGTTTTGTCCGTGACATTATCAAGTGACGTGGTCAGTTGTTCCAGTCTTCACAATTGCAGTACATTGGACGGAAGGTGACGTCATTAACGGGATTTTACTTCATCGCATCACATACAGCCTATGTGGTCTAGATTTCAACGTGCTGCTTTTAAGGGCCAGCTAACGGTATTTAAGAATCAGGTAGTCACAGCATCGTCTCTCGGGTCGTATGAATCGCTATTAGGTCGAATCCAGCTTATGTATAAAAAGTATAGCATGGTCCAACTCAACATTGAAACTACCGACAACACTCAAGCGGGTGATCGTGATGGTTTTGAGGATGAGTACGGCAGGCTCGAGGCTACTATATTAAATCGCATCAGCGAATGTAAGAAAGCAGAGGGAGAATCAAATGCATCCACATCATATCATAACAATTCGATGCATGAATTATCTTCAAACCCTAGTACCACTGGCATTAGGTTACCCGAATTAAAGCTTCCGTCGTTTAGCTGGTTGGAGTCAGAATGGTTAGCATTTCGCGACGTTTTTGTCGACCTTATACATTCTAAGAACATCGAACCCACTATTAAACTTGTTTATTTGACCTTGCATATTCGGTCCGGCTCCGCATATACTCTTATTAAGCATTTGCCAGTGACGGGCGATAATTACGCAACAGCCTTATGTGATCGGTATGATAACGAATTGGCAATCCAGCACGTCCAAATGAAGACCATCTATGACATAAAATCGCCTCAAGAGCAAAATTCAAAATCTCTTCAAGTTTTCGTCGACACAGTCGTGAAACATTACAATGCTCTAAAGTCCCTCGAAATTAAAGTGGATGAATGGGACTTAATGCTCACTCACCACCTCACGCAACGGTTAGACAGCATCTCACGTAAAGAGGTCATTAAGAACACAAACGCAACTAAGCTACTCCAGTTCTCAGAATTGATTGAACTTCCCCGAAATCGTATTCGAGTACTTAACGAAATACAGTCTAGCAGTGAACAGTCACAACCCTTACGTTCACAATCAAATCCCACCGTATCCTCGTCCAAGTATAAGAAACACTTTCGTTCATCGGTTTTGGTGGCTGATTCAAACAAATGTGCCTTTTGCACTGGAAATCATGTGTTAGCTAACTGTTCATCGTTTAGGGATCAAAAATTGTCACCTCAAATGCGTTTAAGATTTATCAAAGATAATCGTTTATGTTCAAATTGCCTTATAGAAAGACGCTAGCGTACGTGATTGTTCAAGTCCACCTTTTCCTAAATGTTTTTTCAAGCATTATGAAAATCTTCATTTCAGACGGTTTCAAAATTACGAAGATCGTAAGTCCAACGATATATCCAATCCTGACTCATCGCACGTTAATAGTCAACCGATCATGAAACCTATATCAACTCCAAATAGTTATCAGAACAAGGTTCCACTGAATGAAAATCGGATGCCGCCAGTACACTCTCGCCAGTACACTCTCGTCAGTTCCAAGTGAACCGACAAATGGGGGCGGTCTATTAATAATCTGTATTGCGCTTGTACTTGCAGAGTCATCCAGTGGTCTTCAATTATGTCGAGCTTTGCTGGATAGCGGCTCGCACCTTAACTTCATTACGGTCGAAGCATGTGCTCGTTTAAAGGCGAAACGATATCCAAAATATAAAACTATTTCGGAAATCAACGGACGAGAATCGGAAATCCGTCATAAAACTTATCTAAACATTTAATCGCGAGTGTCCAATTATGGTACCGAGTTTAAGTTTTATATTTTCCCTAAAATTACAAATTATTTACCTTCGATACCGTGTAACTTTAATTCAATTCAATTCAATTCAATTCCAGTAGAGTTAACATTGGCCGATCCATATTTTCACGTCCCTGATCGGATCGATTTGCTACTGGGAGTCGAAATCTACCATCAATTATTCAAAGGAAAGCATTTCAAGGTGATGACAGAATTGCCGCCCTTTCATGATACTGAATTGTGTGCGGAAAGGCAGATCAAAACCTCGAACGCGAAAAATCGAAAATCACATGCATTGCAGTTTGTAGCATCGAAAATCTGAACTCGCAGATGCGTCAATTTTGGGAAATCGATACTGTTTCGCCCATGAGTTTATATTCCGAAGAAGAAAAGGCATGTGAAGAGCATTACGGTAAACACGCTAAGAGATTGCCTGGCGGTAGGTACTCTGTAGCATTACCTTTCAAACCCAACATGAATCAATTGGGAAGCTCCGATCGATTTGCCCAGCGTCTCATGACAGAATACATTTAATTGGGTCATGTCATCTAATATCAGTTCTTCGCCATCGTATTATTTGCCACACCATTTTGTGCTAAAGGATAGCAGTACTACGACCAAACTTCTTGTGGTCTTTAACGCTTCGTCAAAAAGTTCGACTCAGCTGTCATTAAATGATTGTTTAATGGTAGGTCCCACGATCCAGCAAACCCTGTTTGCCCTCATACTTCGTTTTAGAAAACAAGGTTATGCTTTTTGTGGTGACGTTACCAAGATGTATAGGCAGATTCGAGTGCATGACGAACACCAGGATTTTCAACGTATCTGGTGGCGTGAAGATGCAAATTGTATAAACTATGTACCGTGTACCGTCACCTATGGAACAGCTAGCGCTCCTTTTTTGACAACACGCACGCTGAAGCAGCTGTCCATAGATGAACAAGTTAGATGTCCTCATGCTTCGAACGTCTTAGCAAACGATTTTTACGTCGACGACGTCTTAACTGGCGCGTCAACCCTCAAAGATGCCATGCAACTAAAGGAGGATTTGACACGTTTGTTAAGCTTGGAAGGATTAGAATTTCGAAAATTCCATTCTAATAACACATCACTAGTTTCCGAAGCAGATCTTTATTCAGCCACGTCGTTAGTTCTCGGGTTAACATGGAATACGTCAAATACCACACGCAATTTTGTGGTACTTCCTTCTTTATAAACAGGTCGATGCGTCATATAAAAGACATGCGGGCTATTGCAATTAAAATCGATTTGTTCTGCAACGCTGTTGGTAACTAATTGCCTTTAAATTGTTTTTAAACACCTGGGACAACTTCAGCGAAGAATTACGGCGTTTCTTTTTACCCCCGCGATTTGCAACACAACTAGCAGATCGCACCAGTAACTGAACTCAGAATAGCCGAGAGAAAGCCAAAGAGTATTTTACTTCCATTGAAGCCCTGATGCGGTGGCACTCACCCCTGAGGAAAAACTAAATCGGATATATGAGAATCTCCGACCGGACTACCGACATTACATTAAGCGAAGAGAATTCACTACGCTTTCAGAACTCACTTCGCTCATCGAAGATTTTAAATGTCTTGTGATTGTACAACTCCCTCGATCAGTTCAAACTTCAATGCGACCGTCATCATTACGCCCCACTGTCACACCAGTCCGTCCAACCGCACCGCCATTTCATCATACCGACCCAGCGACCATTGCCAGGATAGCAAAAAAATACTATTGGCCCGGATTATTTCGTGACACGGCATATGTCCGACAATGTCCAACCTGCATTTAATACAAAATACCGGCCAGCAAACCAGCTCGGGAAATGTAAATGACAGCCGCCAATCACCCATGGGCGATTTCAAGTTCCGACTTCCCCGAACAACCAAAGCAAATACCAAGATACTCGTTTTTCATGATAAATTCTCTAAATGGACCGAATTTATAGCACTCCGAGATGCTACCACCCCCGTTTTAATCAAACGATTCAAGGATCGAATCCTCAATCAATACGGGTGCCCAAAAACCTTGATTACAGACAACGGTGCTCAGTATCGAAGTAAGAAATTCCAAGAGTTACTAACACAACTACAAATCAAACAAAGATTTACACCACCACTACCACGCCACTTAACGCCAATAGTGGTGTGGATGCCACTTCTGATACGATCACTAACATAATCCTCGAGGGTATGAGACAAGTTATCCCTTCCAGGACAAAGTGTATCAAACCGAAGGAAAATGTTTGGTATGACTTAAGCTGCAAAGAGGTTACTAGGAACCGTGAGGTATGCTTTCGGTTATATAAAAAAAAACCCACTGTGGAAAACCGAACCAAATTTAGACGAGTCAGGAATGATTGCAATGCCTACCTTAAACGCGCAAAATTCGACTATGACCAAAAACTGAGACAAAAAATACTTCAATGTCCCAAAGGAAGTAAAAATTTTTGGTCATTCGTGAAACGAATTAAAAATACTGCCTCGTTTTCAATTCCAACGCTTATTCACAATGACGTTTCAACTGTCAGCTCTATAGACAAGGCCAATCTGCTTGCTTCATTTCGCAGCTAGCTCTACGCTGCCAGATAGCGCGTTGTCGCCGCCTGTACTTGAAAGAGTTGAATCCTCTATGGGACAGATTTACTTTCGTACTCGTCAAGTGGCTAGAGTATTAAATGATCTCAACATTCATAAATCTGCTGGGCCTGATGGCATTCCCGGTATAGTTTTGAAGAGGTGTTCTTCAACGTTGGCATTACCACTGCGCAGACTTTTCCATTTTTCTTATTCTTCTGGAGTCGTTCCAAGGAATTGGAAAACAGCCTTTATACAGCCTGTTCCTAAAAAAAGGCGTAACGTCATCTCTTTCCTCATACCGACCCATTGCGCTAACATCCATACTCTCCAAGGTTATGGAAACCCTGATCAATCGTAAGCTTATGCAATACCTTGAATCACGTGAAATCTTTAATGACCAGCAGTACGGTTTTCGTATGCAGCGTTCTACAGGTGACCTGATGGCTTATCTCACAGAAAAGTGGAACCAGTCTATTCACAAATTTGGTGAAAGTAAGGTCGTTGCACTCTATATTTCCAAGGCATTTGACAGAGTCTGGCATCAAGCTCTTTTGTCGAAAATGTATGCTTATGGAATTAATAACACCCTGCTCGATTGGACTAGGAACTACCTTTCTGACCGTTCAATCCAGGTTGTATTGGACGAATTCAAATCCAATGTCGACCGCATAAACGCCGGTGCTCCTCAAGGCTCTGTTTTATCTCCGACACTCTTTCTGATTTTCATTAATGATCTCCTATCCACCACCTCTAATCCAATCCATTCCTTTGCTGACGACAGTACTCTTAGCTTTTCATATGACTTCTCGCTTTCTGCGCGCCCCTCTTCGGCACACGTGGAACTTGAACATTAACGTATGTTAAGCACGTTAAATTCTGACCTTGACAGCATAACAAGGTGGGGTCTACATAATAAAGTTGAATTTAATGCTTCTAAGACCCAATGCTGTCTTCTGTCGTCTAAGCGTAATTTAAACCCCCAACCTTTATCCATGAATGGTTCTTGCATCAAAGAAACTGAAAAACTCTCAATTCTCTGTATGTGTGTCAACAACAAGCTTCGTTGGAATGACTACATAGTTGCCATCGCCAAAAATGCTGCGAGATGCTTAGGTTTCCTAAAACAGTGCAAGATGTACTTCACTCCTTCAGATCTGGCTACTATTTACAAGGCGTATATTCACCCTAAACTTGAATACAACTGCATTGTCTGGGCAGGTGCTCCCAAGACCACATTGCATCTACTAGACAGAGTTCAGAACCGTGCGTTAAAATTTATTGGTGACGTACATATCGCGAAAACAATCGAATCGCTTGAACATCGTAGGAATGTTTCCTGCCTGTCACTGTTTTATCGCTTTTTCCAAAAGCGGTGTTCAAAAGAAATATCCAGATGCATCCCGCCCATTCTCCAACCCATCCGTAATACCCGTGCCCCAACTCGAGCTCATGGGTCCACCATTAAGCCTATCTTCGGACGTACTAACCAATGTGGAATAAATTGCCTGATTCTGTGTTTTCGCATTTATATGATCTACAGTCGTTTAAGACACGCGTGCATAGACATCTCATCCTTTCCTCTCCCTAATTTCGCAACGCCCACGCTGTGCTAAGCATTATAAGGGTGCAAACCCCTTTAGCGTGTGTACATTATAAAAAAAAAAAAAAAAACCGTATACCCCGCAAGCCAACCCAACAGAGCAAATGAATCGTGTCATAAAAACAATGATCTCTCAATATGTACAATATGTAAAAAAGGATCACCGAAAATGGGATGACTATCTTCCCGAACTCATGCTAGCCCTGAATACTAGCCGCAATGAGACAACAGGTTATTCCTCCAAGCTGGCACCGAAATATGTGGGCCAATACCGGATACAGAAAAGGATTTCACCAGTAATAGTCATCCTGGAGGGAGACTGTCAAAAATCTATTACCGCCCACATAAAAGATAGCAAAGAAATACCTGACCAAACACATACGACACCATCCGGTCCAGTACTACTCGAGATGTCAGCCAAGAAACCACGCCTCGCAAAGTTTACCGACGCCGCTCTAGCACCTGGGACCCACCGACGTATCCAGCCACGTCTCGTGCTAGCACCACTGCCCAAAAAACACCGCCCAGCATCACAACCAGAGCCGCGCATTGAAAAAGCAGCCACCGCCTCCCAAGCGACCACTCACCAGCAACGAGCTTATCCGATTGTGCAAGGCAGCACCCAGACTGACCACCCGTCCCCCTCGATATTGCTTCCGTAGTCTTATGTTTTTATGTTTTTAATGTTTAATGTTTAATCCATTCATTTATTTAATTCTACTTACAGGCAATTCCTTAATTGTGATGAAGTAGTCGGTGTTGGTTGTTGTGGAGAAAACGAATGTTGTACATCTAATTTTGTTTTCGACAACATCTCACTCATCTCATAACCACTTAACGCAACAGTAAGAGGGCGGATTTGATTTTGGTGCCGACGAACAACTCCCCGATCCGTTTTAATTGAGTACATGTTTTAGCATTTATATGATCTACAGTCGTTTAAGACACGCGTGCATAGACATCTCATCCTTTCCTCTCCCTAATTTCGCAACGCCCACGCTGTGCTAAGCATTATAAGGGTGCAAACCCCTTTAGCGTGTGTACATTATAAAAAAAAAAAAAAAAAAACCGTATACCCCGCAAGCCAACCCAACAGAGCAAATGAATCGTGTCATAAAAACAATGATCTCTCAATATGTACAATATGTAAAAAAGGATCACCGAAAATGGGATGACTATCTTCCCGAACTCATGCTAGCCCTGAATACTAGCCGCAATGAGACAACAGGTTATTCCTCCAAGCTGGCACCGAAATATGTGGGCCAATACCGGATACAGAAAAGGATTTCACCAGTAATAGTCATCCTGGAGGGAGACTGTCAAAAATCTATTACCGCCCACATAAAAGATAGCAAAGAAATACCTGACCAAACACATACGACACCATCCGGTCCAGTACTACTCGAGATGTCAGCCAAGAAACCACGCCTCGCAAAGTTTACCGACGCCGCTCTAGCACCTGGGACCCACCGACGTATCCAGCCACGTCTCGTGCTAGCACCACTGCCCAAAAAACACCGCCCAGCATCACAACCAGAGCCGCGCATTGAAAAAGCAGCCACCGCCTCCCAAGCGACCACTCACCAGCAACGAGCTTATCCGATTGTGCAAGGCAGCACCCAGACTGACCACCCGTCCCCCTCGATATTGCTTCCGTAGTCTTATGTTTTTATGTTTTTAATGTTTAATGTTTAATCCATTCATTTATTTAATTCTACTTACAGGCAATTCCTTAATTGTGATGAAGTAGTCGGTGTTGGTTGTTGTGGAGAAAACGAATGTTGTACATCTAATTTTGTTTTCGACAACATCTCACTCATCTCATAACCACTTAACGCAACAGTAAGAGGGCGGATTTGATTTTGGTGCCGACGAACAACTCCCCGATCCGTTTTAATTGAGTACATGTTTTAGCATTTATATGATCTACAGTCGTTTAAGACACGCGTGCATAGACATCTCATCCTTTCCTCTCCCTAATTTCGCAACGCCCACGCTGTGCTAAGCATTATAAGGGTGCAAACCCCTTTAGCGTGTGTACATTATAAAAAAAAAAAAAAAAAAACCGTATACCCCGCAAGCCAACCCAACAGAGCAAATGAATCGTGTCATAAAAACAATGATCTCTCAATATGTACAATATGTAAAAAAGGATCACCGAAAATGGGATGACTATCTTCCCGAACTCATGCTAGCCCTGAATACTAGCCGCAATGAGACAACAGGTTATTCCTCCAAGCTGGCACCGAAATATGTGGGCCAATACCGGATACAGAAAAGGATTTCACCAGTAATAGTCATCCTGGAGGGAGACTGTCAAAAATCTATTACCGCCCACATAAAAGATAGCAAAGAAATACCTGACCAAACACATACGACACCATCCGGTCCAGTACTACTCGAGATGTCAGCCAAGAAACCACGCCTCGCAAAGTTTACCGACGCCGCTCTAGCACCTGGGACCCACCGACGTATCCAGCCACGTCTCGTGCTAGCACCACTGCCCAAAAAACACCGCCCAGCATCACAACCAGAGCCGCGCATTGAAAAAGCAGCCACCGCCTCCCAAGCGACCACTCACCAGCAACGAGCTTATCCGATTGTGCAAGGCAGCACCCAGACTGACCACCCGTCCCCCTCGATATTGCTTCCGTAGTCTTATGTTTTTATGTTTTTAATGTTTAATGTTTAATCCATTCATTTATTTAATTCTACTTACAGGCAATTCCTTAATTGTGATGAAGTAGTCGGTGTTGGTTGTTGTGGAGAAAACGAATGTTGTACATCTAATTTTGTTTTCGACAACATCTCACTCATCTCATAACCACTTAACGCAACAGTAAGAGGGCGGATTTGATTTTGGTGCCGACGAACAACTCCCCGATCCGTTTTAATTGAGTACATCATTCTACCAATGTTAATGATTATCTTGCCTGGCAACCATTTCTCACCTTTACCATAATTTTTTACAAACACGCAATCATCAACAGAAAACTTCGCTGGCTTTTGGTTCTGCATCTGATGTTTATTTGGTGGACCCATCAATGATAAAGAAGTGTTGGGTTGTCGACCGTGTAACAATTCTGCTGGGGATTTCCCACTAGCACCCGGAGTGGTACGAAACGTAAACAAAAAAGTAAGGAGAGCGACGTCCGTTTGTAACCCATCTATCACTAGCTTCTTGATCGACGTTTTAAATGTACGAACACATCGCTCTGCTTCCCCATTCGATGTTGGTTGAAAAGGGGCGGATGTGAGATGTTCGATGCCGTTCTTGGTACAGAATGTGTGGAATTCTTCTGACACAAATGATGTTCCATTGTCACTCACTATCACGTCAGGCAACCCTTCCGTGGCAAAGATTGCTTGTAATGCCTTAATAGTGCTCGAACTTGCGATTGAATTCATTCGTACTACGTATGGATATTTCGAAAACGCATCTACACATAATAACCACATACAATTTTGAAATGGTCCCGCAAAATCTACGTGGATTCTCTCCAACTGACGTTGTGGTGCGGGCCAACTTGAAAATTCCCTAGAAGGACATGCTGACACCTCCTGACAACTCTTGCAACTTTTAACTTTGCTCTCGATGGTGTGATCAATACCGGGCCACCAACAATGGCGTCTTGCCAGTTGTTTTGTTCGGACGATTCCCCAGTGTCCTTCATGTAACATAGGCAACACTTTTTCTTGCAGTGATTCTGGGATAACCACTCGTAATGAATCCGTCTGTAACAATATTACACCAGGATGAGAATTTAATGAATTTTTTCTCACCTGATAGGGGAGAAGCATTTCCCATTCTTGCGGAAAAACGTAGGCCATCCTGTTTTAATGAATTGCGAGACTTTATTTAGTTGCTTATCCCTTTTTGTCTCGCGACGTATAGTTTCAAAGTCTATAGGAAAACCACAAACTTCCTTTTCATACACCTGTTCGATTTGCAGACATGTCTCTTTTTTGTCAAAATCTGGATCTGGACCAATTGGTAGACGGGAAAGAGCATCTGCATTACAATGTTTTGATGTTGGCCTGTACCGGATTGTGTGGTTATAGCCCATTAAATTATTTGCCCAGCATTGCAGCCTCTGAATAGTCATCACTGGAAGTTTTTTCTCGGGATGGAAAAGGCTTACTAACGGTTTATGGTCCGTTAAAAGCTCAAAATGACGCCCATACAGGTACTGATGAAACCTTGTACACCCAAAAATAATAGAAAGAGCTTCCTTTTCTATCTACGAATATCGTCGCTGATGTTCGTTTAACGTCTTTGAGGCGAAAGCAATTGGTATCTCTTCGCCGTTAGGATACCGGTGGGATATCACAGCTCCCACTCCATAATTGGAAGCATCAGTAGCCAGTACTAGAGAAAAATCGTTCCTGAAGTGAACAAGTTTGGTAGCTTCAACGATTCCTTTTTTTATTGCTTGGAATGAACTTTCTCTTGATTCATTCCAATTGAAATTTACATCTCGCCGATGCAATTCATTTAATGGTGCAGAGATGCTAGAAAATTTTTTCAAAAATTTATTGTAATAGTTAGCCTTACCAAGGAAAGATTCCACTTCCTTTATGTTTTGAGGGCGAGGCAATTTATTAATGGCTTCTACTCCTTTGTTTGACGGTTGTATGCCATCTTGTGATAAGATATGCCCCAGGTAGTTTATTTTTGTCATAAGGAATTCACACTTTTTTAAATTACATTTTAGTCCAGCATCATTTATTCGTTTGAATAATAATTCCAAAGTCTTCAAGTGATCCCCTATGGACTCACCTGAAACTACGATATCGTCTAGGTTGCTTGCTGTGTTAGGCAAATCTACCAAAAATTGATCCATAAATTTCTGGAAAATTGCTGATGCGCTAGCAATACCAAACGGCATTCTTTGAAATTGATATAAACCTATTGGTGTGTTTATAACAACAAAATCCTGCGACTCATCATCAATGGGGATTTGGAGATACGCCTCAGCCAGATCAATTTTGGAAAAATATTTCCCGTTGCTCAGCTTATGAAACAATTCCTCAGCTCGAGGGATTGGGTACTGTTGTATTTTCAGTTGTGGATTCACGGATACTTTGAAGTCACCACAAAGGCGAACAGATGAATCTGCTTTTGTAACTGCAACGATCGGAGCTGCCCACTGACTGAATTGAACTGACTTCAACACCCCTATCTCGACTAACCGGTTGATTTCACTTTTTACTGCCGCCATTTGCGAATATGGAACTGGACGGCTTTTAAAAAATTTTGGAACTGCATTCTCTTTAAGGTCTAAATGAGCTTTAAAATTTATACAGCATCCGAGTTTTCCATCAAAAATTTTACTATAAGTCTGACACATACCTTGAACGAGACCATTTAAATACTTCTTATTTCCATTGTTTCCCATGGTCCTCTCCATTTTCAATTGCTTGATAACTGACACATCAGATTGCGACAACTGAACACCCAAATCAGTCCATTCCAAATATGTTGGATCCTTCTTCGGTGTGTGTGATTAGTAAAGGAACTTCACGGATCTGATTATTTAGTTTGACAACCACACTTGCAACTTCTTTCAGCTCCACTGGTATTCCATCGTATGCTTATAACTTCTTAGTTGTAGGTTGGTACTTCGGTTCTTTAAGCTGCCGAAAACCGTTGATCCCGACCATCGAAGCTGTTGCCCCGGTGTCGAATTGAAACTCCATTGGAATATCGTTGACAATAACTCTTATAAATATTTTGCGATCAGCTCGGTAGAACATATCCTCGATTTGGCAAATCTAACATTGTGTTCAAGGTTAGATCGATTCTTTATTCCTATAGTTAATTGCATTCCTCATATTGCCTTCTGCATATGAACCGCAATTAAAATATTACAGCATAAACACTCAACGAGTGAACGAACAAAAAAAAGAGTCTTATTACTTTGTTGGCACACTCTATGCCTGAGCATGACAGCATACAAAGTAATGAGAGTACGATCGGCGGTCGTTAGCCTATGACAACAAAATGCACAGAAAGCATTATAGGCAAGCGAGCGCTGATCATAAAAAAGTAAATAACGTTCGGTCACTTACCCTTGCTGTGCATGGCACTGACCGAGCATGCAATAAAATTATAAACAAAATAGGTCACTTGCCTGTGCTGGTAAATAAGTCACATCAGCAATATAGGCAAGCGACCTAAAGCAATTAAGAATGTTCGGCATGCAATAATGCCAAAATGCTGACCAGCACTAATCGATCTAAACTAGTATGCATGTGTGTGCATTTTATATTCTTATTCAATTATGTAGTATGTTTTTAAGTCTTTGAACACCTATAAATAAGCAACAATTATCCAATAAAGATTACTTCGAAATAGCACGTCAAACTTATACCACCGGCATTTTATTAGGCTTGCGAGCCTTAAATTCTACAGGTATCAAAAAGATCCACTCTAATTGGAATCCCACCTCACTGCCTAAAGGTCTAAATCGAAGGCGAAATAGCCAGGACTAGTGGAGGACTAAGAGAAGAACGAGCGATATCTTTTACTTGGCGATCCTGACCTAAACAGCTCATACCATTAAATTCCGCATACCTTTACACTAATGATGACTTGGATTGGGTTGAGTGTTCCAATACTTGAATCAGTTTAACGGCGGTCTTATTTGATGTGCCCAAATTAGTTGTGTCTAGTGAATTCAATTGATAGACTTCAAGTGATTGAATGGATTCCTTCCTTTCTTTTGCTGGTCGTTGATGTGATTTAAAAGGGGTGTCTTGTCTAGCCTCAGCAAACATGCAGACAGATTGAATATGCCCGATTCGTTGGCAGATATGGCATTTCTGGTTAAGAAAACGGCAATTTTCTCTAAGATGCTTAACCCCACAGCCAGGACATGAACGGAGAGGTTTTGAATTAGACAGGCTTATTGAATGTTGCCGACTCAAATTCCGTTTAAATCTTTTTTGCGATCGACTCCGATTTGAACGATCGTTAAGAACTTTCACCTCATGCGAACTATTAGCAGTCTCTCCGGCCATTATTTGAATAGATTTTTGAGTTGATTCATACGTCGTTGTCGTTACTTCTTCGAGGGTAGGGTTTGACTTCTGCAAACAAGCAGTACGTACGGCTTCATGGTGTGTATGCATAACTATCATATCACGTATCGCCCAGTCAACATAAGAATCGGTACAGCCATCTTGTTTACACTCAAATTCGCCCTCCCGCGACGCTCCTCGCAATCTACCAATCCATTCGGAATATAATTCTCCTGGATTAATTTTCAAGTGTAAAAACTTGCATCGTGCTGCTAACACGTGTATTTTCGATCGAAAATATTTTTTCAGCCTTTCAACGATCACTGTAAATTTTTCAGATTTATATTGGTCGCCATCATTGAAAAGTTTCCGTAAGTCACTGAATGTAGCGGTGCCGACCCAAGATAAAAATAGTGATCGCTTTTTATCATCATCAACCACATTGTTTCCACAAAAATGTTGCTCCATCTGCGCGATATACTCTTCAAAACTTTATTTACTCCTATCGAATTCTCGAAATGTGGGCACAAAGCTCGACACAGTTGGTTTAACATCACTCTTAAAAAATTTTGAAGTTGTTCCCGTTGAATCGCTAGCATTTCGTTGAGATTTTTTGCTGTTGCTCCATAAATAACTTAAACTGATTGGCGTCCATTGTAGCGTCGTGCTCCATATACAATCCCTTTAGAAAAATACCACTAGTAAATGCTGATATGCTGCTATTCGGAATTTCCTATGCACGATGTGTAGTTCTTTCAATTATTACTCGTCGCCACTTTTATGTTTTTATGTTTTTTATGTTTAATGTTTAATGTTTAATCCATACATTTATTTAATTCTACTTACAATAATAATTAAAAATCAAAGTAATGAAAACAATTTAGTAAACTATGTGATGAAATTATAAAATATAGGTTTGCAATACCGAACTCGGGGTGTGATGAAATGTGACTGACTCGACTTTACAGCATCATCGATCAATACGTTAATAAATGACAGTTCAGTACGTTGATGTATTGGTGCTGCATACTTATTAATTTTACTTGCTTTGATACATTTGTGAGTACAGTAGTTCGTAGTTGCTCTTATGCGAATATATAACACGTAGAAACCTTATAAAAACTAAACCCACTCCCACCTGGCATTTTCGATCAACCCAACCAACCAAATCAAACCGACCCCCGAAACAGACAACCAGACCTTCCGATTAACCTCCTACCAGCCAGACCAGATCAACTGAGTACAAACACCGGACCTACGGTAGAAGAATCAAACAAAACCGAACCATCGATCCCAGATGTCCAACCAAGGAGATACCTCCCACTGTTCGACTTCGCTATTATATCCAGGAACAACCTCTACGACCGAAATGCGTTCGAAGGAATCACCGTCCCGATCCGAAAGAAGAGATTCCTATTCAACGGGCCACACGAACTTATCTGTGGCTCCCAAGCAGCCAACAACAACCAGAATGAGAAGCTTGACGACGTTTTCTCTAACATCTGTCGCTCAATCAACACCAACACTTCACCTATCCGAAGCATTTTTCGTGCTAAATCACGTCATGCTGCTGGTGGTAAGTCGGACGCATGCATTGTTGTAAAGTTTGGCTGCAACAACAAGAAGAGAGGTTTTATGCGTGCTTCATTAAACTTTCGCAGACAAAACAAGCGTTGTTTGATGCTATCAGACTCAGCTCTGACAAACCTTTTTTTTTTATCAACGATAGCCTTACAAAGAGCAACCACCTAATTCAACGTGAAGCGGCCAAGTTTAAGCGCAGTTCCAAGATCTCTAGAGTTCGAGTTGTAAACGGACAAGTTTTCATTCAGCACTATCCAAACAGAGAAAATAGCCACACAACATGAATAACATAACTACCAACATTAATTTTTATATTGATTATTATTACTGTACTCTTTATTGCTCTAATCTTTTAAATATTTCCTTTTGCTTTCCTGTCTCACTTATTAACTCTCTTTCTTCCAAGCTAACTTAATTACATGCTCTATGCAGCATGTATTAGGCGACGTGATAGCTGCTTATTTTTGTTTTCAATATGCTGCTGACGCTGAGTTTTGTTCTGTGCTGAGTTGCCGCTTATCGCCATATAAATCTGATATCTCCGTATTTTGATTATTCTGGCAGCATGAACGATGGTCTCTGCACTAGATCATTAAAGGAAATAATAAGTAAACAATGTAGTGGCCTACATTTTTCCCACATAAATGCTCAAAGTTTGGTTAGCAAAATTGATGAGTTTCGTAAAGTGTTTCAAAACAACCGCGTAGACATAATTTGTGTACCCGAGACATGGTTTAACCCTATTTTAAACAATGAATTCTTTGCTCTAAAGGGCTTTAAGCTGTATCGTGCTGACAGGTATGGTCACGTAGGTGGAGGTGCCGCAATTTTCATCAATAATAGAATCGCTTCGAAAGTCGTGTGCGTTTCCGGCTCTAGCGACCTAGCTCAATATATTTTTATAGATATTTTAAATGGGATTAACAGATGTACAATAGGTACTATATATATGCCCCCAAATGTTTCTGATTGTAGCGCCCTCTCAAATATTCTTGAGCAAGTTAGCATTCACTCTCCGACACTTATTGTTACTACTGATTTAAATATAAATCTATTGCATCCTACAAAGCTTATCAACTTTAAGAATACCATTGAGTCATTTAATCTATCCACCGCGAATTACACCGCACCAACTCATTTTAAACCAAATTGTGCTCCGTCTCTAATCGATATTATACTTACCAGTAATTTAAATTTATTCTCACGTTATACGCAACTGTTTGCTCCTTGTTTCTCACACCATGATCTATTATTTGCCACACTTGATATCAACGTCTCGACCAGTGTCAACCATATTTATCACTTTCGTGATTTCCTTAATATAAATCTAAATAACCTATTTAGTGAGCTTCGTATGTTAGATTGGGACAGTATTTACTGCACCCCTGACATAAATGAACAAGTCGAGCGCTTTAACAGCAACAAACTGCTTTTTGATAGGCAGGTTCCGTTAAAGACACGTAGAATCCGGTCTAATGAATGTCCTTGGATGACATCCGAATTAAAAAGTTGTATTTCTTGCAGAGACTAACTTTATGCTCGTTGGAAAAGTTGAATATTCCAATAATGTACGATAGCTATAAAATAATGCGTAATAAAGTTGTAATGCTTGCAAGGCGCACAAAACGGGATTATTACCGCAATAAATTCGAAACAAATGCTTCTTCGAGGTCCTTATGGGCAAAGATAAAAGGCATTGGTTTTGGAAAGCAGCCGCCATCCAACTCAGAAAACATTGACATCGAACAGTTGAATGTATTTGCTAGATGCTCAACCGATTCAAATTACACCGAACCAATATTACTTAACAATTCTTCTAACATGGCTTTCTCGTTCAATACAGTAGATATGATTGAAGTTAATACTGCGCTGTCATTGGTTAATCAAAAGCTATTGGCCTCGATGGTATCCACCCTAGCTTTATCAAATTAATAGTCTAAGAAATTCTGCACCATATAACTTACATTTTCAACAATATTATTACATATTCGATGTATCCAAGTAAGTGGAAGCGAGCAAAGATCATCCCTGTGCCGAAAAAAACTTAACCCACAGTAATTGATTATCGTCCAATTGCTATCTTGCCGTTTTTATCTAAAGTTTTTGAGGTAGTCTTGAGCTAGTAGATAAAAATGCCCGTCAATCAATTTAATATGCTATCTTCGCTACAATCAGGAAATGTTTCTAAAGTTTTTGAGGTAGTCTTGAGCAAGCAGATAAAAATACACGTCAATCAATTTAATATGCTATCTTCGCTACAATCAGGAAAGGTTTCAGCTGTATTAAGGCCATGATTAAAATTACCGATGACATTCGACAGAATCTCGTTAAAGATGAAATGTCTATAATGATTCTTCTCGACTTTTCCAAGGCTTTCGACTCTGTAAACTACGAGATATTGATAATTAAGCTTAACCGTCATTTTAATTTTTCCCTAACTGCCAATAAACTTATTTTGAGCTATTTGACCAATCGATTACAGGCGGTCTATTATAATTCCCAAATGTCTACTTTTAGACAGGTCTCACAAGGCGTACCTCAAGGATCAGTACTGAGTCCAATTATATTTTCGCTGTTAATAATTATACCTCCCTGCAGTAATTAAAAATTGTAAGTATCATTTATACGCAGATGATGTGCAGTTGTATTTCTTCTCTCCTGTTGGCCTAGTAGAGAATGCGGTGGCAAGAGTCAATGAAGACCTCCAATCAATTCTATTTTGGTCTCATCAAAACAAACTGCTACTTAACGCTAGCAAAACGAAGGCCGTCACTATTCACAAGGGCCTTATCGACAATTCATCTTTTCCTGACCTAATTCTGAACAATAAAAGAATAGAGCAAATTACGGTAGTTAAAAATCTAGGCATTTACATTAACAGAACACTTTCATGGAATGACCACATTATTCACATCATCTCAAAAATTTATGGGTCTCTTCGGTGTTAATCGATAAGCGCTCAGTCTTTACCAGTAAGAGTAAAGTTAATTTTAGCAAAATCCCTTATACTGTTGTGAGATTTTTGCAGACATGGACAGATCATCATTCCATAAACTTAATGTTGCAGCAAACTCGGTTGGTCGATTTGTTTTTAATATCCGAAGGGGTGAACACGTTTCCAGTTACACCAAATTTATATTCGGATGTAGTCTCCAAAATTTCCTAAGATATAGGACGACAGTCACGTTATTTAGAATATTATCAACAAAGCACCCCGGCTATCTACATGAAAAAATTGTGCTAGCTCAATCAATACGAACTCTGAACATTTTGCTACCGACTTTCAACTGCCGATCTTCGCAATTTCAGTTCTTCGTTTATGCTGTCCGACTTTGGAATCAACTCCCTATTGACACGAAAGGCAAACTAACACAGCGTAATTTCGACTCAGCAGCATTTTGTTACTTTGCAAACAAGCCCTAACTTATAAAAACTACTACGTTTTTTGTTTTTTTTTTCTTTTTCTCAACGCTCTCTTTTATCCTTTTTGTTTTTCTTCTTTTTAATCTTTTTTTTACTCTATTTATTTCTTTAATTTCATAATCATAATTTTAATTTTTAACCCCTTTTGTTTCTTATTTTTATATTTCTCTTATAACTACAAATGTAATTTAATTTTATATTTTATGTCATTATTTTAAATTTTTCTTTTTTTTATATATTAGATTATTATTTTAATATTTTTCCTTTCCTTAGTCTACTAGAACTATACAAAGCCAGAGAAAATTTTTTTTGTATTCTCACTTGTATAGATATATAATTAAATAAATTGAATTGAATTAACACCAACACGGTCAAAACGACTGGAAACAACACCATCACCATCCAGCCACCAGAATTACCAGAAATTTTTTTTTTGACGCAATCTGTAAATTTTTGTTAGTTACAAAAAAATATATATATACATATATAACTTGAAGATTATTAACTTTGATTTTGTTAGATTTTTTTGGGTTATATTATAAAAAAAATTAAAATATATATAAATGGAATAAAATCCAAACAAAAAAATAAAACACACCCATAAAAATTAAAATTTTTCATCTAAATTCTCTAATCGTAGAAATTGATATGGGAGCCCCTCGATCCTGGGTAATTTTTTGAAAATGCTCAGATCATTTTATTCTGAGCACTTAGAGCACGCTCATACTCTGAGCAAATAAGAAACACGAGCATTTTCTTGAGAACTCTTTGACTGCTCTGAACTAATTTATCAAAACGCCAAATGACAGAATATTGTGAAAACTTGTTGTTCTATCTGTAAGTTGATACCGACAACAAAAAACGACATCAATAAAAATACAATTCAGTAAATAAGTAAGTTGTATTAAGCATAAAACATTTATGTCTCGTTTCATTTGCTGGGTTCATTTGTGGGTGAGCTTAGATTTCTCTCTCGTGGTTTCAGTTTAACGTTGCATTTGCGAACTGTGCCCGGAGTATGGTTTGATTTTATGTACCTTTGTTTTGTAACCGATAATGTTACTTTGCAATCGGGTACATCGGGCACTCATCTGGTTCACCTCGAAAACTCTGTCTTACTGAAAGCTAACATATGGGTATGGTTTCGGATACGGTTTGTGCAATTGGAAAGAGACATTAGTAAACAAAATACATGCATATTACTTAAAGATGAAATGGAATGTTCATAATCGATTCGACTTTTATACTATTACGCACATTCATGGTAAATTTGTGAAATGGCATTAATAATGATTGTGTAAGTCGGAGTAATGTATATTGATGCTTGAGAAATGATGTGAACCGAAATTTTCTGTTTCCGTCCGCAATCGGGTACATCGGGCACTCACCTGGTTCACCTCGAAAACTATGTCACACTGAAAGCTAACATATGGGTATGGTTTCGGATACGGTTTGTGCAATTGGAAAGAGACATTAGTAAACAAAATACATGCATATTACTTAAAGATGAAATGGAATGTTCATAATCGATTCGACTTTTATACTATTACGCACATTCATGGTAAATTTGTGAAATGGCATTAATAATGATTGTGTAAGTCGGAGTAATGTATATTGATGTTTGAGAAATGATGTGAAACCGAAATTTTCTGTTTCCGTCCGCAATCGGGTACATCGGGCACTCACCTGGTTCACCTCGAAAACTCTGTCACATTGAAAGCTAACATATGGGTATGGTTTCGGATACGGTTTGTGCAATTGGAAAGAGACATTAGTAAACAAAATACATGCATATTACTTAAAGATGAAATGGAATGTTCATAATCGATTCGACTTTTATACTATTACGCACATTCATGGTAACTTTGTGAAATGGCATTAATAATGATTGTGTAAGTCGGAGTAATGTATATTGATGCTTGAGAAATGATGTGAACCGAAATTTTCTGTTTCCGTCCGCAATCGGGTACATCGGGCACTAACCTGGTTCACCTCGAAAACTATGTCACACTGAAAGCTAACATATGGGTATGGTTTCGGATACGGTTTGTGCAATTGGAAAGAGACATTAGTAAACAAAATACATGCATATTACTTAAAGATGAAATGGAATGTTCATAATCGATTCGACTTTTATACTATTACGCACATTCATGGTAACTTTGTGAAATGGCATTAATAATGATTGTGTAAGTCGGAGTAATGTATATTGATGCTTGAGAAATGATGTGAACCGAAATTTTCTGTTTCTGTCCGCAATCGGGTACATCGGGCACTAACCTGGTTCCCCTCGAAAACTATGTCACACTGAAAGCTAACATATGGGTATGGTTTCGGATACGGTTTGTGCAATTGGAAAGAGACATTAGTAAACAAAATACATGCATATTACTTAAGTATGAAATCGAATGTTCATAATCGATTCGACTTTTATACTATTCGCACATTCATGGTAACTTTGTGAAATGGCATTAATAATGATTGTGTAAGTCGGAGTAATGTATATTGATGCTTGAGAAATGATGTGAAACCGAAATTTTCTGTTTCCGTCCGCAATCGGGTACATCGGGCACTCACCTGGTTCACCTCGAAAACTCTGTCACACTGAAAGCTAACATATGGGTATGGTTTCGGATACGGTTTGTGCAATTGGAAAGAGACATTAGTAAACAAAATACATGCATATTACTTAAAGATGAAATGGAATGTTCATAATCGATTCGACTTTTATACTATTACGCACATTCATGGTAACTTTGTGAAATGGCATTAATAATGATTGTGTAAGTCGGAGTAATGTAAAGGGTTATCCATTTCGCGGTTTCAAAAGTATAGGGCTGGAATTCGACATCTGTCAAACTAAGTTGTTAAAACAATTTTTTTTTCAGTTGAAAGTCTGACATTTACGAAAATGGATCGCTTAACTATCGCACAACGCTTGAAAATTGTAAAAACCTACTACAAAAATGGTGATTCTGCCACAGCCACATATCGTGCTTTAAGAGGAGATTATGGTTTACATAATCGTCCAACTACGCAAGCAATTCGCAAAATTGTGAAGAAATTAGAAGAGACTGGATCGGTTACAGATATTGTAAGGCCTGTGCATCATCGTTTCGCTCGTACCACTGAAAATATCGCTGCTGTAAGTGAAAGTGTAGCTGAAGACCTGAATGTGTCGATTCCTCGTCGTTCTCAGGAATTAGGACTGTCTTACGGCACATTATGGCGTATTTTGCATTTGGATCTACACCTACATCCATATAAAATCCAGCTCACACAACAACTGAAGCCAGCTGACCATTCACAACGTCGTAGATACGTCGAATGGGTGCTTGAACAAAATATTCTTCAGCGACGAAGCACATTTCTCACTCGGTGGGTATGTTAACAAACAAAATTGTCGTATTTGGGGTTCTGAGAATCCTCAAGTAATTGATTAGAGGCCATTACATCCACAAAAAGTCACTGCTTGGTGCGCTCTTTAGTCCGGAGGTGTGATTGGACCTCTTCTTCGAAAACGACAATGGAACGACTGTCACCGTCAATTCGGAGGTTTATGGTCATATGCTAACCGACTTTTTTTTTGCCTGCTATTGAAGAATACGACTTAGAAAATATGTGGTTTCAACAAGACGGTGCCACACAACTCGAGCGAATATGGCTTTATTGCAAGAGACATTTCCTGGCCGCCGCGTAATTTCTCGTCGTGGCGATATCAACTGGCCACCAAGATCATGCGATTTGACACCGCTTGACTTTTTTTTGTGGGCCTACGCGAAAGACCGTGCTTATGCAGATAAAGCTTTAACTCTTGAGCACTTAAAAACCAATATTCGTCATGTTATGGCTGAGATACCGCCCAATATGTGTCAAAAAGTGGTCAAAAATTACCTCAAAAGAGTTGATGCTTGCAACAATTCGCGTGGTGGTCATTTAAATGATGTAGTGTTTCACACATAATGTCAACGTTCAAACTTTATAATAAAAAAGAAATATCATGATAAAAAATATTTTATATGTGTTTTATTTACGTTTACTTTTGAAACCGCAAAATGGATAACCCTTTATATTGATGCTTGAGAAATGATGTGAAACCGAAATTTTCTGTTTTCGTTCATTATTGGAATTAATGACATTATTAATAACCGTGTAAAAGCCGAGTTAAAAATATGGCGACGCAAACTTCCAATCAAATCCACCACACCCAAAACCAAGCAGCGCAGCACACACCGCTCACAGTCATTAAAGTACGACGGTATCTGATGCCACTATGATATTAGAAAAAATGTATAAGGGCCATGCGGCCGAACCCGGGGTAAAATTTGAAAAAATCGGGTAATTTTTATTTTAAATTTGTACGGGAGCCCCACGAACCCGGGGCCCGATCACTTCCAAATTTTAAAAGAAAGCACTGTCAGCGGAAATACACATGTTTACAAAATTTCAGGAAAATCGGGCTTTAGGAAGTGCATTAAAATTTGATAATTAAAAAAAAATTGTATATGGGAGCCCCCCGACCCCGGGGCCCGATCGCTACAAAAATTTTACAAAAAATTTTGTCCACCGGAGATACATATGCGTATAAAATTTGAAGAAAATCGGGAACTTTTTTCATAAATTTTGTATGGGAGCCCCCCGACTCCGCGGCCCAAGAGGCCCCAAATTTTAATAGAAAGTGTTGTCATGGGAGATATACATGTGTGCAAAATTTCAAATCGGGCTGTAGGAAGTGGGTTAAAAATTGATCACAAGATTTGGTGTGCCAGCCAGGCGGCCGGAGAATTTAAAAAAGGGAAAATATATGGGGGAAAAAATAAATGGAAAAAAAAATAAAAATTAAAATTTTTCGTGTAAATTCTCTAATTGATACACAGAGTGCAAAGGGAGCCCCTCCTGATCACTCTAAAAATTTTACAAAAAGTGTTTCTATCGGAGATACACTTGTCTATAAAATTTGAAGAAAATCGGGTAAATTTTCCTTCCTTCACCGAGGCCCGATCACGGCAAAATGTTTATAAAAAGTGTTGTCCGTCGGAGATACACTCGCAAATACAATTTTAAGATAATCGGCAACTTTTTTTTACAAAATTTGTATTGGTGTCCCCCGACCCCGGGGCCCGATCACTCCTAAATATTTACAAAAAGTGGTAATGTCCATCGGAGATACACATGTGTATAAAATTTGAAGAAAGTCGGGTTTATTTTTATAAAATTTGTATGGGTTCCCCCGACCCCGTGGCCCGATCACTTCCAAATTTTTACAAAAGTGTTTTCCATTAGAGATACACATGTGTATAAAATTTGAAAAAAATCGGGTACTTTTTGTAAAATATTTGTATGGGAGCCCCCGACCCCAAATTTTAACAGAAAATGTTGTCATGGGAGATACACATGTGTACAAAATTTCGATAAAATCGGGCTTTAGGAAGTGGGTTAACAATTGATCACAAGATTTGGTGTGCCAGCCAGCCATCCAGCCACAAACAAGTGAAGTTAATATGAGAATTTAAAAACAAAATAAATAAAAAAAAAACACAAGATTTTTTTTTCTTTATATAGGTATACATTTTTTGTAACTCGAGCCGGCGATTGGCAATGAATAAAGGTAATCCCATAAGAACAACAAAAAGGGTGACCACACCGAACGAGCACTATTTTCAAAATATATGGTGGTTTGTTCGGATAAACTTGAAAACGGCTTTACCAAATTGGATACTTCCTTCTGCGAATTTGTTCGTAATTGCTACGCAAAGGTTGTTCAGCCCCGGTAGGTGGCTCTGGTATCGTTTTTTTTCCGAAAATTCTTATTTATGGAACGATTTGGCTCAAGTTCACACCATATAATATTTAAATAAAAAGAAAGTCGTTGACAAAATATGGACCTGATAGGTGGCGCTGGTATCGTTTTTTTGTAAACATTCTTATTTATGGAACGATTTGGCTCAAATTCACACCATATAATATTTAAATAAAAAAAAGTCGTTGACAAAATTTGGACCCGATAGGTGGCGCTGGGGTGGAAAATGTAGTTTTCCCTGTATATAATCTTCATATAAAGAATATTCGAACAAGTGTACATTTTTTGCCTGTATTAGTGTCTATTCTATAGTTTTCTGGATTGGTGAGTTGGTTAGTTATTGGGGTGTAAGTGGGCGGGAGGTCAGTGCGCGGGAGGTCAGTCAGGTCAGTGGGGGTCACTGGGATGGACCAGCCGGGAAACGCGGGTGTAAGTAGGTGTGGCGTCAGTGGGCGGTAGCAAAGCGCCCGGGAACAGCAAGTAATAATTATAAATAAAGATATAAATGGATATAAAAATATAATAGCTCTTAGTAAATAGCAATGTTAGATATACACCACAAAATATATATATATAAAGGGTGTTTTTTTGGGAGGTTTGTTTTTCCGATAGATGTCGTTTTATTTTATGACAGTTGTTTTGACAGCTCAAAGTGGCATTTCTACTCAGTATTGTTTGGCAAATCATTATGGAAAAAAAAAAAAAAAAAAAATGACATTTGTGAAAAATAGTCGTGGTAGCCATATGCCAGAAATTGTGTTTAAATGTTAAATGCCAAAAAATTATCTACCAAATAAAAAAAAATTTTGGTCATTTCATAATTTTATATGTGTTTTATTCAAAAAAAAAATCGGCAACCTCTTAAAAAAACACGTTATATCTAATGGCTACCACGACTATTTTTCACAAATGTCATTTTTTTTTTTTTTTTTTCATAATGATTTGCCAAACAATACTGAGTAGAAATGCCACTTTGAGCTGTCAAAACAACTGTCATAAAATAAAACGACATCTATCGGAAAAACAAACCTCCCAAAAAAACACCCGTTATATACTAAATTATTTTTTTGCGCACCCCGAAGTAGGAGGGGAATGTAACGAAGTTGATTAAATCACCTAAGTCACACACCCTATCTCTTAAAATATACCAGAGGTAGAAATTATACGACACGTTGTTAGTACAATATAACAATAATATTCACCGCCTAGAAATAACTGCTGAACACCCGATAAACTCCCTAAGTACCAGAGCACTGCAGATGCACAACATGTAAGCAGTGCAATAACGCATTAAAATTCCCAACGAATTAATGCACGAGGGCGGGTAAACCGGGCAGGAAGAATCCAAAAAAATGAGGTAGAAAATTCTGCACTAGCAGTAACCTCTCCTCTCCCCCTCATACGACACCTCTACGCAAGTAAGGAATTGTCGTAAGGTTATCTTCGGCTCACCAGCGTTCCTTGCGAGCCACCGGAAAAAAAAACATTTTGTCCTTTTTTCATATATATATATATATATATATATATATATATATATATATATTGTAACGAAGTGTTTTGCTACAGCACAAACACTTCGTCACAAACCATACGATTAACATACTACGCTAATATACAATTTTAGCACCACATCTGACATGGAGTTTAGTAGCGCCATGGAGATACTCCAAACCGCCGATCCAAGGTACGTGGGTTCAAATCCCCGTACGAGCAAAACTTTTTTTCATAGAAATTAATTTGAAAATTAATTTCTATAAAGGCATATTGCCGTCGCCTACCACATCGGACCCAATAGCACATAGCATGAGCGATTGGCCGGAGAGTCAACATGCTCGAGATCAAATCCAAGGCGAGGGAAAACATTTTTTTCATAAAAATCTCGCGAACATCAAGGTCCATGTACACCAATCGCTCGGTCAAAAATATATTCGATATTAGCGCCACGGATAAGTCTCCAGCCAAGATACCGACCGAACACCAAATCACAGGTTCAAGGGTGAGGTCGGGCATTTGTTTTTTTTGACAAAACGAAGGGGAGAATGGTATCATAATATAATAGCAACAAATTATATTTTCCGAAATCAGCGCCAATATAATTCCCCATCGGTCATCAAAAATACAATCGTATCAAGACCGCCACGAACCACTGAAGTCGTGGTGGAGTAACCCTGACTGAAGTTTATTGCCAAGGCCATTTATTCGCACCACAAGGAACTCTGTTCCAATTTCTGCACTCTTCACCGAGAGCACCAGGGACAATTCTGTCCGATAAATTCCGTCACTCTTCCAGTGCGTTACCGTCCGAGTTAGAGGGAAACACTAGGGGCACGCCGCTCGTTAGACGGGGCCACTACTGTCTCATCTCCCAACTTGTTTGACTCAAACTTACCGTCCGAGTTGGAGGGAAACACTAGGGGCACGCCGCTCGTTAGACGGGGCCACTACTGTCTCATCTCCCAACTTGTTTGACTCAAACTTACCGTCCGAGTTGGAGGGAAACACTAGGGGCACGCCGCTCGTTAGACGGGGCCACTACTGTCTCATCTCCCAACTTGTTTGACTCAAACTTACCGTCCGAGTTAGAGGGAAACACTAGGGGCACGCCGCTCGTTAGACGGGGCCACTACTGTCTCATCTCCCAACTTGTTTGACTCAAACTTACCGTCCGAGTTGGAAGGAAACACTAGGGGCACGCCGCTCGTTAGACGGGGCCACTACTGTCTCATCTCCCAACTTGTTTGACTCAAACGTACCGTCAAAGTCCAGAGATAGCGCTAGGGGCACGCCGCTCGTTAGACGGGGCCGCTACTGCTATATCTGCCGCTTGTGTGACTAACCGTAATTTCACAACTCAGTAGCCTGGTCGTCACCAAGCTTCTCCCGTGTGCCTTCCGATAAGGCTAGTTGTCCATCAAAAGCGGTACGAGTGACACGCCACTCATACCCACCCCCCCCCCAGTTTAGCGTCGAAATATAGAGCGCTATATCTCACGTGCTGAGGTTCACGCCTCCGCTCCGTTACCCCCTCCCGTAACACCGACCTACCGACCGATACCGACCGACGCCACTAGTTGGCCAAATAACGACCGTAGAATAAGGTATAATAAGTAGTTTTAAGTATAGAATAAATAAATTGTATGAACCGAAACCTCAATCTTTAATTTGTAACAACCCACCGCATGAACCCTGGGTGACCGGCGAGCGTCACCCGAGCGAAACTCGTTACAAATTTGGCGCCCGAGCAGGGACACTTTTTCGTCCACATCCTTCCACCGACCGCCCGTAGCATATACTATATCAGCAGCAACGCGTGTTGGTAACAAATTAACTCTAATTTGTAGTAGTAGTAGCAAAAGTAAGAGCTTAAAGTGGTGAAAGCGTCACCCAAAGATAAATTCTTGGTCACCAAACGGCGAGTGGTCAAATCAAAAGACAAAATTTTTTTTATATAAGAAGAAAACTGTACGTAGCAATGGCCAGCGAAGGAACCAGTTTAAACGCTAGCGAAATCTATCTGCTAAAAAAAGACGAACTTGTGGTGGAACTGACACAACGTGGTATGGACAGCACAGGTACCGTAGACGAGCTGCGGAAACGACTATCCGGCAGCATCCGTAAACACAAGTCGTGTGAAGACCTGACCGCCTCCGTAACCCCCGCTAAATACGAAGGCCACCAAGTAAAACCGCCGACTATACCAACAATATCGCTTTCTCCGATGGAAGCAAATCGACCAGTCGATAAGGCTCCAATCACCGTCTATCGTATATCCGACGCTGAGGTGATGGACAAAGTACGCCGGTGGAACGTACGGTATGATGGTTCTGGTAGCCCACTCGAATTTCTGGAGCGAGTGGAAGAACTAGCTGAGTGCTACCAGGTCCCACTCGACCGCATCGTCCGCACACTACCAGAGTTACTCAAAGCAACCGCTCTAACCTGGTATCGAAATAATAAGGAACTCCTGGGTACGTGGTACGAGTTCAGCACCGAACTGCGGAAGTTCTTCCTCCCCTACCGATTCTCCACTCATCTCCGTGACCAAATACGGAATCGAACACAAACATCGAAAGAGAAGGGAAAGGAATTGATCACAGCAATACAGGCCTTAATGAGATGGCAGACAACATTCACAACATTCACACCCGAAGAAAAACTTGACCAAATCTACGACAATCTCCGTCCTGAGTACCGCCACTATGTGAAAAGGCGAGAGTTTTCCACACTACCAGAACTCACCACACTGGTCGAAGAGTTCGAACACCTGCAAAGTGAATCCCCGGCTATTCGACCAAACACACCGATGTCAAGACCCGCATTCCGACCAGCCCCCGCGCCCTACCGGCAAGCCACGCCACAGTACCGCCCAGCCGCACCGCTGCCTCAGTCGACCCTCACGGCCTACCAACCCCAAGGACAGACCGCCCGACCAACCGATGCCTCCTACCACCCAAATGCGCCGCTGCACCAAGCGACCATCCAGGCATACCACCCAACGATGCACCCGACAGAGGCAATATATCACCAAACCACACTGCCCCACCAAACGGCAGTACATGCCTACCAGCCGCAACTACAGACCGCCCGGCCAAATGACGTCCCCACCATCGGTAGACCACCAGAACCGTATCCAGCATCACCACTGCCTGATCCCGAGTACAACCGTCGAACCTGCTGCTGGACCTGTGGCCAGCCAGGACACCAACGACGAGCCTGCCAAAACCGACGAATATTCTGCTCGTACTGCGGAACCAACGGAGTACAAAGCCGACACTGTCGATGCTTAGCGGGAAACGCCACCGGGCCGTCCAAGGCAGTGAGACGTTAGACGCCCCCGATACCGCTACACCTAGTCTCACCTCATACACTCTACCAATCGAATTTTGCCACCAACCATACAACGCAGTGATTGATACCGGGGCAGGCAGATCCTGCATAGGCAAAGACATCAGAAGTATTTGCATAGCCGCCAACATACCGGCCCATCCGATCGAAATCACGTTCTCGCTAGCGGACAAGTCCACCGTCACCGCCCACCAAGCATACACACTTGCCATACGATGGGGAAAGTGGACGTTCAACGAAGAATTTGTCTATATACCAAATCTGATGGACAATTTCCTCATCGGTACAGATTTCCTAGCGAAACATGGTTTTACCATAAATAGAGGGAATGAGATTATAACCGCCCAAAGCGAGCCAACACCACCGACACTGCGAAATTTGTCAACCGAGACAGAGATACTAAACAGACCACTAGCCGAAGAACTACCTACCTTCGAGCGGCTCGCAGGATTAACCACCGTCACCGAACACGAGATCCGGTTGAAGCACCACCGACCGTTCAAGCACAGATACTTGCCCAGAAACCCAGCAATGCAGGCAATCATTAACGCCGAAATTGATCAATTGCTTGCGGAAGGGAAGATAGAACCATCCCGAAGCCCATACAGCTCACCTATCGTACTGGTACGAAAGAAGCAAGGCACGTGGAGGTTGTGCGTGGATTACCGCCAACTGAACGAAATATCCATAAAAGATGCATACCCCCTACCCCAGATACAACACATACTGGACAAGTTAAAAGGAGCCAAATACATATCGACCATTGACCTAAAGCAAGGATACTGGCAAATACCTCTCCAACCAAACAGTCGGCCATACACCGCCTTTACCGTCCCGGGCCGAGGTTTGTTTCAATGGAAGTAATGCCATTTGGACTGCACTCTGCGCCTGCCACTTTCCAGCGCCTGCTCGATCAAATTATTAGCCCCGAATTAGAGCCCTTTGCATTCGCATACCTAGATGACATCATAGTGATTGGTCGCACTTTCTCCGAACACACTACCGCACTAAAGGAGGTATTCCATCGGCTAAAACAGGCCCAATTAAAGATAAACCCAGACAAATGCGAATTTGGCCGTTCCGAGATGCGATATCTAGGGCATATGGTGAACCAAGAGGGAATCCACACAGACCCAAGCAAGGTAGAGGCAATCCGCAACCTAATGCCACCCCGAAACATTAAGGAATTACGCAGAATACTTGGGATCGCCTCATGGTACCGAAGGTTCGTACCAAACTTCTCAACCGTAGCCGCTCCATTAACACGTTTACTAAAGAAAACCCAGAAGTGGGTATGGCAAACCGCTCAGGAAGAAGCATTTCAGTTATTGAAGCAAAAGCTAACGGAAGCCCCCATCCTTGCCTGCCCAGACTTTACCAAGCCGTTCCTCCTCCAAACAGACGCCAGCGCCGAAGGATTAGGCGCCGTACTATCCCAGACGATCGAAACTCAAGAGAGGGTAATTGCATACGCAAGCCGCACATTAACCGACGCCGAACGGAATTATTCGGTCACCGAAAAAGAATGTCTGGCCGTCGTCTGGGGAATCCGGAAAATGAGGCCCTACTTAGAGGGATACCATTTCATCGTACACACCGATCACCGTTCGTTAAAATGGCTAAACAATTTGGAGAATCCATCTGGTCGCCTAGCCCGTTGGGCAATAGAGTTGCAACAATTCGATTTTGATATCCGCTACCGGAAGGGTTCACTAAACACCGTCGCTGACGTACTCTCTAGATATCCCACCAAAGAGTCACCAGTGCGGCTATTGCTGCCCATCACCGCAACTTGCCCGTGGTACGAAGGAAAATTACAACTGGTAAAGAAGAACCCCGAGGATAACCCAGAGTATCAAATAACCGAGGATACCCTGTACCGACACATTTACAACCCGACTTGCTATACGGAAACCACCGCATCTGCATGGAAGATATGCGTACCAAAGCCCCTACGCAGGCAGATATTACACGAAAACCACACAGCCGTAACCGCCGGCCACATCGGCATAGCAAAAACCATCGCACGAATCGCCAAAACCTATTACTGGCCAGGGTTATTCAGAGATGTCGCCCGTTTCGTCCGCAGTTGCCCTATTTGTATGGAGTACAAATCCCCGGCCAGGAAACCTGCCGGCCAGATGCACCGAACCGCAAATTCGCACCCATGGGAAATAGTATGTTCCGATTTTATCGGACCACTGCCTCGATCAACAAAAGGAAATACGATGATTCTGGTTTTCCACGATAAATTTACGAAATGGACCGAATTTGTGGCCCTGCGAGATGCAACCACCCCAGCCCTGATCAAAGGATTTCGGGAACGCATACTAAGCCGCTACGGATGCCCGAAGCAATTAATCACCGACAACGGAACACAATACCGAAGCAAGCCCTTTCAAAGTCTACTGGCAGAACTCAACATAGAGCAAAGGCTTACCCCACCCTACACCCCGCAAGCAAATCCGACCGAGCGCATGAAAAGGGTAATCAAAACCATGGTAGCCCAGTACGTACAAAAGGACCACCGGAAGTGGGACGAGTACTTACCCGAACTAATGCTAGCGATAAACACAAGTCAACACGAAACTACGGGGTACTCGGCGGCCTACCTAAATTACGGCCGAGAGCTCCGCTTACCCACCACCCCCACAATCAGCCTAAACACCGAACCCAACACAGCCGAACGAATAAGCAAATTATACGATGCCTTCACCCTGGTCCAGCTCAACGCCGCCAAAGCGTTCACCAAACAAAAACACTACTACGACCTACGGCGACGGACCATGTACCCCTCAGGTAGGAGAACTGGTATACTACCGCCACAACCCCCTCTCGTCCGCAGCCAACCAATTCTCCGCCAAATTAGCCCCAAGATTTATGGGACCATATTTAATAAAAAAGAAACTCTCACCAGTAATCTATATCTTGGAAGGGGAGAGGAAAAAGACAATAACCGCACACATTAAAGATTGCAAGCAATTACCAGAACAACCACTAATCGAAAATGCCGATACCGCAGGTATGAACAAAACAGAAATCGAACAATCAGTCACAGTCAACATGCCGAACGAAACGGTCAAATTCACTACTGACATGGTCGAAATGGGCAAACGACGCCGTACACAACCAGCCCCAGTGCCAACCCCCCCATGCCGCACATCAGCCGGACAGCTCCGCACACAGGAGTGGAAAAAGAAGCTGCCGCCACCACGACGGCCACTAACGGCCAACGAGCTGACGAGACTGTGTCACGCCGTCCCACGCGTCAGAGGCACCGCCGCCACACCCATGCGTTTCCTGGGCCTGTCACGTACCACCTCGTCCGTCATCACTACCCCCGCCAGTGCAGACACTACACCACCCACCGGGGCCGCCACACAGCATGTTGTCGCACCCTACACCGCCACCTGGCACGTCGCCGGTGAAGAATGGCCTGACGAATTCAGGATAACGCGAATTGAGGTACTACCCGCCTCCGCTCCGATCATCGCCGCTACCGCCACCGTTCCGATCATCACCGCTACCGCCACCGTTCCGACCACCACCGCTACCCCCACCGTTCCGATCATCACCGCTACCACCACCGTTCCGACCATCACCGCTACCGCCACCGCCGACGTTCCGATAATCACCGCTACCACCACCGCTCCGATCAGCACCTTTACCGCCACCATCCCGACCATCACCGCTACCGCCACCGTTCCGACCATCACCGCTACCGTCACCGCTCCGACCACCACCGCTACCCGCACCGTACCGATCAGCACCGCCACCAACGCGATCATCGCCACTACCGCTTCTACTACCACTACTACTACAACTGCTATCACCATCGCTACCGTCGAACCAACCCGCACCTTCGAAGGATATCGGGTCGTGGGAGTCAGTATGACACCGGAGGAGATTGCGGCCATAATGTGTCTGACCAACCCACGACCATCCCGGAAATTTAAGTTGTGGACCACTGAAGGAAAGGTAGCCGGCGTCAGACACCACCCAGGAATTGTCCAATTGACGTCCCTGGAAAGTAACCGCACGCTGACCCTCAGCCCACCGCACGGCCACAAAAATTAAAATTAAAACAAAAAAAAAAAAAAAAACAAAAAAAAAACTATGAAATGCAAAAAAAAAAAAAAAAAAAATGAAAATAACCGAAAAAAATAACAAAAAAAAAAAAAAAAGAAAAAAAAAATGAAGTCTAGTAAACCGAAAAAAAAAAAAGGAAAATATATTAACAGAAAACAAATGAAGTACATGAAACCAAAAAAAAAAATCGAACCAAATTAGATATAAGTTTGCACACATAATAGTATTATAAATTTGTATTTCATCTCAGGAGGTGATTGCCGCCTAAAATAAAGGTCATCCCATTAATAATAAAAAGCGACCACACCCAAGAGATCAATAAAAAACTACTTTCTATTACAATTTTTTTTCCTATGTTAGCACATAAATAATCAAATCAATTAATAATTAGTCAAAATGATATTCACACAAATTTAATTCCAATGCATTCCGATTAAGCATATTTTCTTGTACATATTTATATAAGCACTACTATTTTTAACAAAAACATTAACGACAGTAAGGACAAGACATAAGAAACAAAACCCTTATTACAAACCACCCCCCAAGTAAGAGGGGAATGTAACGAAGTGTTTTGCTACAGCACAAACACTTCGTCACAAACCATACGATTAACATACTACGCTAATATACAAGTTTAGCACCACATCTGACATGGAGTTTAGTAGCGCCATGGAGATACTCCAAACCGCCGATCCAAGGTACGTGGGTTCAAATCCCCGTACGAGCAAAACTTTTTTTCATAGAAATTAATTTTCAAATTAATTTCTATAAAGGCATATTGCCGTCGCCTACCACATCGGACCCAATAGCACATAGCATGAGCGATTGGCCGGAGAGTCAACATGCTCGAGATCAAATCCCAGGCGAGGGAAAACATTTTTTTCATAAAAATCTCGCGAACATCAAGGTCCATGTACACCAATCGCTCGGTCAAAAATATATCCGATATTAGCGCCACGGATAAGTCTCCAGCCAAGATACCGACCGAACACCAAATCACAGGTTCAAGGGTGAGGTCGGGCATTTGTTCTTTTTGACAAAACGAAGGGGAGAATGGTATCATAATATAATAGCAACAAATTATATTTTCCGAAATCAGCGCCAATATAATTCCCCATCGGTCATCAAAAATACAATCGTATCAAGACCGCCACGAACCACTGAAGTCGTGGTGGAGTAACCCTGACCGAAGTTTATTGCCAAGGCCATTTATTCGCACCACAAGGAACTCTGTTCCAATTTCTGCACTCTTCACCGAGAGCACCAGGGACAATTCTGTCCGATAAATTCCGTCACTCTTCCAGTGCGTTACCGTCCGAGTTAGAGGGAAACACTAGGGGCACGCCGCTCGTTAGACGGGGCCACTACTGTCTCATCTCCCAATTTGTTTGACTCAAACTTACCGTCCGAGTTGGAGGGAAACACTAGGGGCACGCCGCTCGTTAGACGGGGCCACTACTGTCTCATCTCCCAACTTGTTTGACTCAAACTTACCGTCCGAGTTAGAGGGAAACACTAGGGGCACGCCGCTCGTTAGACGGGGCCACTACTGTCTCATCTCCCAACTTGTTTGACTCAAACTTACCGTCCGAGTTGGAAGGAAACACTAGGGGCACGCCGCTCGTTAGACGGGGCCACTACTGTCTCATCTCCCAACTTGTTTGACTCAAACGTACCGTCCAAGTCCAGAGATAGCGGTAGGGGCACGCCGCTCGTTAGACGGGGCCGCTACTGCTATATCTGCCGCTTGTGTGACTAACCGTAATTTCACAACTCAGTAGCCTGGTCGTCACCAAGCTTCTCCCGTGTGCCTTCCGATAAGGCTAGTTGTCCATCAAAAGCGGTACGAGTGACACGCCACTCATACCCACCCCCCCCCCCCCAGTTTAGCGTCGAAATATAGAGCGCTATATCTCACGTGCTGAGGTTCACGCCTCCGCTCCGTTACCCCCTCCCGTAACACCGACCTACCGACCGATACCGACCGACGCCACTAGTTGGCCAAATAACGACCGTAGAATAAGGTATAATAAGTAGTTTTAAGTATAGAATAAATAAATTGTATGAACCGAAACCTCAATCTTTAATTTGTAACAACCCACCGCATGAACCCTGGGTGACCGGCGAGCGTCACCCGAGCGAAACTCGTTACAATATATATTTGGGTGTAACCCAAAGAATATCGTAACCCAACGAATATCGGTGTGATGATTTATGCTTTATTCAGTGAGCTACACCATGCATAAGTAATATAAGTAATGTACTTACACTTTTTGATGTAACACTACCGACATTGTTGTGTTGATTTACGCACTGCTCAGTAGGCTACATCTGGGCCAGTAATGTACTTACGCTTTTGTAACTTGATGTAACACTACTGACATTGTTGTGTTGACTTACACTCTGTACAGTAGGCTACATCTGGGCCAGTCATGCTCTTGTAATTGTTGTGTTGATTTACGCTCTCCTCAGTAGGCTATACCACACGCTTATAGTGTACCTGCACCTGCATTACCCACAACTGCATTGAGCTCTGCGCCCCGCGTGCTCTCTTATGCACTGTCAGCTACCGACCCCTCTCTATCATAATTATGTTAATATATAGTAAGTAGACCAGCGTTTGTATTATTAGTATTAAGTTAAATCCTATGAAAAGAAAAATAAAACGAAAAGAAAACAAAACTGAAGAAAAACTGTATCTAATTTATTTTGTAACACAGAAGTAAGGAGAGGAAAGAAAGAAGTGACTGGCGAGCGTCAGCCGAGCAAATACATTACATACTTTAATAAACTTTTCGATTGGATTTATTTCCTTACTCTCGAATGGAATTACTGACAAATCCACCGTTGCAACACTTTGGCGTACAGAAGTGTGCTGACTACCACCGTCGATGACAGCTCGAATTAAACTGTCTTCAAAAAGAAATGTATTTTCACATTATGTGTACATAAATTTAAATCACTGTTTTTTGCTCGCGCATCCGAAATTGTTTCGATTCATTCATATACTTTCCTTATACTCACTTGTATAATAATAATAATAATATTCGGCGCGACAGGTCGTTGTGGTCTAAGGCCAGCTTCTCGCGACCATTTGTTTTGCGCATGTATATTTTTGGACACAAATGGAAGGGACCTACAATTTCAGGCCTGATCCGAATGGCGAATTGATCGATTCGATTTGCAAAACAGGCACGTGTCGTCGATTGCATTCACTGTCACCAGACTGGAAGCCGGTGATGGGTTGATGGCTGATTTTACCTTCGAGTGAGTGTGTAAGACACCACTTTTTTCAAGCGGTTGAGTCCTCCCGTTTGAGAAACCACATCTTGCTTTTAAATTCATTTCCGTCAATTTGCGAAAGAGACGATTCAATGCGGCTTGAATGTTTTACTGTTTCCTCTAAATGTTCACCTCGTGCATCTTTTCGATGGTAGTCGATTCGCAAAGGAGTTGGTAGACATCGCGGCAGTATAGATCTAAGTAGTAGTGCGTTGTGGGTACCTGCAATGCAGTGAGCCAGCGGGTACAAGAGACAACCGTTCCGTAGAGATTTCGTAGTCCTGCTGCGTCGTTCAGTTCGCGAATTGGAGAAAGACTAACCATTTGATGCTTGTCGCTTGTCGGTGAGTTTTTCGGTGTTTCCGAATTGCTCTTGTATGACAGCGACCGCTGCTTCATAGCACTTCTCTGATGGCGTAAAACCAGCTATTGATTTTTTCGAGTCGCCATTAAGCACCAATTCCAAGTAATTAAACTTTTCAGTGGCAGATAAATTTGCATTCTCGTGGGCATCACACCGAAATTGTTCCCAGAAAGGCATCCAATCGTTGAAGCTTTCATCGAAGCGTTTGAGGGAAAGTGTCGGCAGCTTAGAACCTTTGGTTGTTGGCCTCGTGCCAACGGAAATGTCGCATGGTTCGAGTGCAGGTGGAGTTGGATTTAGCTTCAGACGAAGTTTTCCCAACCGTATACTGAGTCGAGATAGCGCATTGATAGCCTGATCTTGATAATCCACAATTTTTTCAATGGGATCATCCGCCTTTAGGTCTTACTTGACGTCTTCGTTAATTAAATTTAGGTTATCGTTAACTGACGGCAACCTTGGACTGAGGGACACAAGCTCCTACTCAATTTCATCAAACCTTTGCACATTATCATTAACAATTTGGGAACTAGGTCGTTTAAGAAATCAAGCGCGCTTTCTACAATTTTTGTCACATGACTTCGGTATGCAGCACAAGTGCAGCCAACTCCATTTTCTTTTCGTGAGCGATTCTGTAACAAAATTTAATGACTCTTAAATGCAATTCGTAATAATTTTATAATTCGTGTTTAACTTTTGACTATGTTTTCCCGCGTTTCGGCACCAAATGTAAAAAACTGACATGACACTAGTGTGAGCTTATAGAATTCATGGCTTACGTATAAAAAAGGGATCGACACATTAGTCAGAGCAGTCAGCTTATTACTTAATTTTTAACAAGGGTGTTCAAAGAGTTAAATGTTAAAAGTATCATTTTTAGTTACACTCTTATTGGACACTGTTAAGTCGTTGTGACTTATATGTTATGAGACACTGTTATGTCACTATGTTATGCATCGTTTCCAAATTTATATATTAAGGCCGTGTTCTTTTTTAATATCGGAGAAATCTGAGAATTCCAAGATCCGAGATATCCGATAAATCCGATAATTTTTTCTCTGATCAGATCTGTCAGATCAAAAAAATTATCTGCTGTGTTTCAGAGAAATGTTTTATTTTTCACCTAAAAGCTCCATAGTAGTCGACATGACCCATGTTTAAAGAAACAAAGAACTACAGCTATGTAAAAATGTTTTGTATATTTTTTCAGAGTAAAAAGATCATATCCGAGAATTATCGGAGCGTAAAGAGCAACGCGGCGGTCAGCCATCAGCAGAATAGGGGGAATAACACAGAATGCTTTAGAATTGCAGGTGGCCGTAACTATCTCTGACTGGTGGAAGTGCCATCAAACCTCCACGTGGTGGCCGCCGGTAATTTTCCTCCAATGCACGAAAAGGGGAATGATCGGGCTAGTCCCTTCAAAGTAAGGTTGGCGCGAGGCCAATAACCTCGCCCGTAAAAAATTATTATAACGGAACCCAAAATCAGCCTCGGATACACTGATGAACGACGACGACCACGGCAACGAAAACGGCTAAACGATTTAAGAAATTTCTCATGGAACGTACGCTCACTGTATAGAGCTCGAGCTACACAGCAGCTGGCCGATAACCTGTCTAAATATAAGGCTGACTAACAGCAAACCAAGAGATGCGGTGGACGGGGAATGGTGTCTTACGGTCAAGCGATAGGACCCGCTCTATATGCTGGGAGAGTAAGTCCTTGGGCTGAGATGTCAGGTGTAGAAGAGAAATGGACATGCCTTAAGAATACTGTCATTAGTACTGCTGACTTCATCTTAGGCAGTAGTCGTAGAGATCGGAACAACTGGTTCGATGACGATTGTAAGCCAGCAACTAAACGTAAGACTGTTGCGTACCGAGCAATGCAACAATCTCGTAGAACGCGGGCACGTGAAGATGAATATAAAGTGCTCAGAAGATATGATAGTTCACCGGCAAAAGAAAGCAGCCTGGGAGAAGAATCTCATCCGTGAACTAGAACAGTATAGAGAGCGAGGACCGCACCAGGCGCGGAAGTTCTACCAAAGAGTCTGCGGTATGACGCAATATACACTGCGTTGCACATACTGAAGGGACAAAGATCTGTTCTTAAACGCATCTTTGAGCGATGGGAAGATAACTCTCATGAGTTGCTAAATGGGCAGCTAACTAAGGAATTGGAGGCTCCACCAATGATCGAAGATTATGCTATGCTGCCGCCACCAAGCGTAGACGAAGTTAGCAGAGCGATAAATAAGCTCAAAAATAATAAAGCCCCGGGATCTGATGGGATCCCAGCGAAACTGATAAAAATACATCAAGCAATTCATGAAATAATAGTGCAAGTATAGGAAGAAGAAGCTATGCCAGAAGACTGGCGAAGATGTATCCTGTGCCCCATACATAAGAAGGGAGATATCACAAAATGCAGCAATTATCGTGGTATAACGTTGTTGAGTACCGCGTATAAGATTTTCTCCTCTATCCTTCAAGACAGGAAGCCCCATACGCTAAAGTCATCATTGGTCCATACCAGTGTGGCTTCATCCCAGGGAATTCAGCAACTGATCAGATTTACACCCTAAGGCAGGTGATGGAAAAATGTCTAGAGTTTCAAAACTCACTACACCATCTTTTTATAGACTTTAAAGCCACCTATGGTAGCATAGCCAGAGTAGAACTTTATAAAGCCATGAGAAAATTCGGCATCCCAAATAAACTGACACGACTATGTAGGTTGACCATGACCAATGTTATAAGCCATGTAAAAATATCCGGATCACTATCAAGCCCATTCAACATCTATAACGGGCTCCGACAAGGGGATGGACTGGCCTGCGTCCTCTTCAACCTGGCGTTGGAGAAATTGACCCAGAATCTGACGTAACGGCGAGAGAAACAATCCTCTATAAGTCCATTCAGATACTGGCTTACGCAGACGATATTGACATCGTTGGTAGAAACCGAAGAGCTGTACAGGAAGCTTTCATCCAGATAGAGCAGGTGGCACAAAATCTTGGGCTGCACATAAATGAGAGCACAACAAAGTACATGGTGGCACCGTCTGCGAGTAGAAGATCCAACATTGGTCCCTCAGTTCAAATAGTAGAGCGCGAATTTGAAATAGTGCAATCCTTTAACTATCTCGGGTCAACTGTAGTAGCCGATAACAGCATGGAACCAGAAATACGCGCACGGTTGCTTAAAGCCAACAAAGCCTACTATAGACTGTCAAGACTCTTCAAATCCAGGAACTTAACCATAACATCCAAGCTGCTGATATATAAGACAATGGTCATACCAGTACTTACATATGGATTCGAGACTTGGGTCTTAGCCCGTTCGGAAAATTTTTGGCCCCGTATGTGAGTAAGGACGATTCCGGGGACTCTATAATTATGAGATCTACGAGCGTTACCGCGATGTCGGCATCGTGAAGAAAATTAAGCTTGGTAGGCTCCGGTGGGGAGGACACCTAGCTCGCATGAGCGAAGAGAACCCTGCTCGGAAAGTCCTTTGCGGTAGGATTTATGGAACACGATAGCGAGGCCGGCCAAGCCTAAGGAAAGGAAATATGATGATGATGAAAGAAGAACGCTTCAGAGAAAACAGATTTCTCGGAGAATGAAAAAAAAACACAGATATGAATTCTGACAGTTAAATTATCTCTCCGAGTACTCCGAGGTCAAAAAAGATCACAGCCTTTATGTATATAATTATATGTTTAATCGAATCGATGTAATTATAAATCTACTACCATATCTCTGGAACACCTGAACCAATTTCAACCAAACTTGATACACATATTACTTACAATCTGTAGACCGATTTTGGTCGCAAAAGTATGTTGAGAAGTGAAAAGTGAGTTTCCATCCTGCGTCCTGCAGAGCCGCAGGTTTGGAGTGTTAGTAGGGGTTGCCGGGTTGGTTGCGTTAATATTATTTTTTGACGGAAGCGCATAGCTTGATTTTTTTCTTCTATCCAGAGCAGTGCTGCTGTTAAACATTTTTGAAACGAAGTAAAAATATTTAAAAAAAGTTCCAATAGAAAAATACTAACGATTTAATATTACAACATATTTTATAATTGATTTTTTGACCTTTTACCTTTTTTTGCACAAAATTTATTATTTAATGGTTATGTTCCTGTGTTTCATTATGTCCATGCAAGTACGATTATGTACTCTTACTTTTATTATTTTATTAAAATACTCCAACTGAATAATATTAATAATGTTCGGCGCGACAGACCTTTGAGGTCCAAGGCCAGGCTTCTCGCCACCATTTGTGTTGAGCATGTATTGTATATTTTTGCACACTACAACTGAATACAAAAGCCTTACATATACTGTAAAAATGAACCTAAAAACCGTTGGTTTCTGCGTATATTTATATATTAAAATAAGATTTAATTTTAGCTTTTAATTTGGAAGCAAGGAAATCTATGAAAATACAGTACCAAATGTTGTTATTTCCCTTTTGTTTTTTGACATACATACATACTTTTCGGGAAATATAAAAATTATCTATTAATAACTCTTGATAGTGTGATATGATAATAGTATCGAACACAGAAAATATTAAGCGTTTTAGCTTCGGGCACAGGAAGAAATAACGGGGAAACTTCGCAGAAAAATTTATAGACATATTAACATATAAACGAAAAGGAAACCATTTCTTCGAAATTAAAAAAATTTAGGATCGTTTCGACTATTAATTACTTCATAAAAGTAGTAAATGGCACTAGCTTAGTAGTAGTACCTTGTTAATAAATTATGATAAATTTTTAACCCATTTCCTAAAGTCTGATTTTATTCAAACTTTTTACAAATGTGTATTTTCCATGACAACACTATCTATTTAATTTGAGAGTGATCGGGCCGCATGGTCGGTGGGCTCCCATACAATAAAAATTTCCATATAGCCGCATTAGATCATGTCATACTATAATCACAATGTTCTGTGTGCCCTCGTGCGCTGCAAGCATCGCTGTTTTGTTATACGATTGGGGTTGTTTTGTTGTTGGGTTGCACTGCTTCGCATGTATTTTTATTTTTCAGTATTTACAGTGAAATTCAGTATTCTTTTGGTAACTGGAGAATTTACATGAAAAATTTTAATTTTTATAGGTGGTTTTTTAAAATTAAAATCTTTAAACTTCCCACGAAATGGAAAAAAACCAACGACTGGAACACTGAACAGGCAAAGTGACATTTAAAATCAACTTTGGTGGTGAGGTTTCTAACTAAAAGCAGAATAGAATTATTTTATTGCTAGAAAATCTGCAATTTGTACTAATTTTTTTCAACAAAAAGAACAGACCTTGCAAAACAGGCAAAGTGACATTTAAAATCTACTTTGGTGGTGAGGTTTCTAACTAAAAGCAGAATAGATTTATTTTATTGCCACAAAATCAGCAATTTGTACTAATTTTTTTCAACCAAAAGAACAGACCTTGCATTACACAAATTCTGCAAATATTTTTAAAAAAATTTGAATTTATATATTTAATATAATAATTAAACAAAAATGTTTGTCTGTTTGTTTGTAACGCTCAAAGGCTACTATGATTTTTTTTAAATTTTTTTTTCCATTTTGTTTTTTTTTTTGCACTGTAAAGAAGATCATTGAAAATTCTGAAGAACAAATTAACAAAACTTTGCTATCAGTAGGCATTTGCATACACAAATCATGTGTATAATTAAAGTATTAAAATGTTCGTGCCCTGGCACGACATGCATTAAACTAGTTAATAATAAAAAATTCATTTATATTAATATATTTGTGTCTCCTCTATCTCCGCCTTTTTACGAGGGTGGCATGCCGGTCACAAGCCCGAATAAATTTTTTAAAAATAAAATAATAATATATAATTAAATATTTTATTTTGCCTTTTACAAAAATATATACAATATTTACAATATTAAAATCAATACTTATATATATGTTAACGGTGGACCTATTTTGTTCCAACGACGGAATAGTCAAGGTGCATGTACCTTGACTAATGATGTGGATATAACCGGTTCTTGTACCGATATATCTTAATATCCTATTAGTTAGCCGCCTTACCACTGGTGGGGGGATAGCTAACCAAAAATAAAATTGACAACAACCTTTTTTGATGATTAATAATTGAGTGATTTATTGTTCCCTAATACGGGAGTATTTATAAGGATAATATTGCCTACGTGGGCATAAATAACGAAAATACAAACATAAAGGAAAACGGATTATTGCTTAATTAGCATTAATGCCAAGTACAAAAAATACAAAAATGATTCTACTTAGAACTTTATAAAGGTAAATTATTGCCTAATTCGAATTAATTCCAAAAAAATAAAAATACTGCAATAATATGCAGTCAGTTTGCACACGCAGTGACTGACACAAAAAAAATAGTTCGAATTGCTGATAAGCGAAACATATTCCCATTGCTGCACCTATTTGTTTTTTACCTTGAGTTCAAGGTGAGCTGTAATAAGTCTGAGATCATGTTTCGCTCAGCCGGAATTCGAAACTTTGGCTTCGTGCATATTGGATTCATTCGCATGCCTGATGAATTTGCATTATGAATTTTATTATGAAAATGAATCCAACATGCACAAACACATTTCTGTTCTTGAACATACTCCCCCCGTTGAATGCAGCCATTCAACAGATTTCGTCGCTAGGTAGGCTGAATTTTCGACGTATTCTAGGGATAGGTCCTGATGGCGATGGTTTGCTAGGTTTGTTTGTCTTCCTTGTTTTCCATTTCCAGAAGATGATTGCTGATACCGTTAAAATAAGTCCTAAGTATGCCACGGAGTATTGGTGAAGGTCATGGTTGCTTATTTTGTGTGGAATTTCTGTTGGAAGTTGCTTGATTTCTTGACTCAACCTTTCGATCTCTGCCAATTGAAGTTGATCTGCCAATGAATACTCGTTAGTTGGGATAAGATTGCTTGGTATTGCGATGTCCGTTAGATTGACCAGTTTGGTGTAGGATGGTTTGCCGATACTGGTATAGATTTTATGTCCTTGGAATGTTAAGAGATCTTGTTTAATGACGCAGTTGGGCTGAATTTTTAAAAGGCCAGAGCCCTCCAGCGTTATTGGTGAAATCTCATTGCCGCATACAGTGTTGATGGTTGTCTTCGTTCTGAGGGCGTAAATCCATTCATTGGGGTGCGACAATCGTATCCATACCTGGTCTTCTGTGAGCTCAGTTATCTTGCATTGTTTTGGTAACGGCATATTGTTTAGTAAGTCAACCTCGCATGTACATATATTAGCCTTCTTGCGATAGAGCGGCTTTGTTTGCTCGCAGATATAAGTGGATGGTTCCGTTGTTGAGCACATTGCCAATTCCTGCTCCGTTATTGGATAGTATTGATCGCGGTGTGGACTTATGATTAGGTGAGATGAATCTGGGTTGATTGCAATTAGGGAGCCGTTTTTAAATATAGGTATGGCCAATACTCTGAATATCTCGAACACTTCTATATTGACAAGAGGAAATTTGATTTGGAAGATAACGTGGTCGTTAACGATCCCACTCTTTACGGACATCAGTTGATATAGGTGCAGCAGGTCTGACGAGTCTATTGGTAGGCGAAGTGAGGAAGGGACATGCGCCTTTATCATTATGACTTCGTGACTTATTTGCTGTGGTGATAGAAGAAGAGGGCTTATCTTTCCATGGTTTGTGTCGATTAGCACTCTGATTAGTAAGGCTTGTATTCGTTGTGTGTTGGACATGATTAGCGTCAGTTCAATGGATAAGGAAAGAAAAGTACTAGTTAGTTCTTCTTGAGTGGTATGCGCAGTTATTTGATTAATTTGCTCGTTCAACGCTCTAAATTTTTCTTGAACACTTAACTGGTTGCCCTTTATAATGTTTAAAGTTGAGTCTATTATTGATGTTTGATTATTGAGAAGTCGCAGAACGTGGTCTTCATTTCCCTTCATGTCTTCAATTGTTTTTGATACCTCTTGTGCATATTCCGAATCAAGAACTCCAAATAAGGAATTGGCTATGGTTCCAACTATATTGAAAGCTCCGCGTCTTGCTCTTGGTCTTGCCTTATGAAGGTTCCTCGAGAAGAATTCGTTCCCTGTTGTGAGCTCTTCTTTTACATGACTAAATTGATCGATTATTGACTTGCATGAATTGTTTTGCGGTATCACCTGGCAGAGTTGTCGCAAAGAATTAATTCCCTTTGTGATTTCATGGAATTCAGTCCAGTACGGTGTTAGCTCATAGTATACCACCAGGTTCCATTCGTTGGCTGCCAAGTTGGCTGTTCCTAGAGCTTCAAAATGAAGGCCTTGCTTAGATGGAAATTGGCTGACTTCCACTGGGTAACTACATGTGAGTGGTACTATCAGGCATACTATTAAGATGGATAAAATTGCCGAGCCGTATGATTTTCGACATTTTCTCTTTGGTGGTTGGTCATTGTTTGTTGACTCCCCTGTGATTTGAGATGTTGATTCTGCTGCCTTTGTTTTTGTGTGACATTCAAAATGATGTGGTCGTTCCTGTTTTGGGGTTTCATCATTAAGCGGAAGAGGAGCAAGTTTGTGAATCGCTCGCCGAAGAATGCTAGTTGATGTTTTGACGTCTGCTACGCGGACCTGGCCATATTCTCCAATGTGAGTTTTAATGACTCGTCCGAGTGGCCATTTCATCGATGGGGTGTTATCTTCTTTAATTAGAACTATGGCTCCAGGTTGTAAGTTTGGTTTTTGCTGTTTCCATTTAACCCGTTGCTGCAATTCATTTAGGTATTCACTCGACCATCTGCGCCAAAATTCATTTTTTAGGTGCGTCACTAATTTCCATCGTGTCGGCAGGTTGACGTTCGTGTTTTTAGCGTTTGCGTCAATCGGTGCTGTCAGTGGTTCACCGATTAGGAAGTGACCAGGAGTGAGTGCGGTGAGATCATTTGGATCATAAGAAAGCGGTGTTAATGGCCGTGAATTAAGAATTGCCTCAATTTCAATTATTAGGGTCTCGAATTCTTCATGTGTCAAGGGTGCTGATGACACGCTTCGATATAGTAAATGTTTTGCTGATTTAACGGCAGCTTCCCATAATCCGCCAAAGTGGGGAGATCGGGGTGGAAGAAATGGAAATCGATGCCTTTTGTGCTGCACGAGTTTGAGATTGATTCTTGACCTTGCGTGGAATATACTGTCTGGCTAAGGTCCTGAAGCTGATTTCTAGCTCCAACAAAATTAGTCGCATTATCACAGTATAGGTTGCGAACATGGCCTCGTCTTCCCATGAAACGTTTCAGTGCTCCTATAAAGGCTTCCGTTGTTAAAGCACTAACGATCTCCAGGTGAACAGCCTTAGTAGCAAAGCAGCAGAATATTGCGATGTACCCCTTTTGTGGTCGACTTCCTCTCCCACGGTAGTGAATCCATATCGGCCCGCAAAAGTCCACTCCTGAATTGATGAACGGTCGTGCTGGTTGAACTCGATCGGCTGGTAAACTGCCCATCATCTGAGAGAGTAACTTGGGTTTTGCTTTTGCGCACCGAATGCAGTTTTGCACTATAGATCTGGCAATAGTTTTACCTTTGATCGGCCAGAATCGTTGTCTAGTAATGGCCAAAAGAGTCTGTGGTCCAACGTGCTTATTTTTGCAATGAATCTCTGTCATTATCATTTTTGTGAAAGAATGTCCGTAAGGAAGTAAGATAGGATGTTTTGCATCGTATGAAAGCGCTGATGCTTCTAGTCTTCCTCCAACCCGCATAATATCATTTGTATCCAAAAAGGGTGCGAGACTGCTTATGGCGCTGGTTTTCTCGCACTCGCTGTATCGTTTAAGATGGGCGATGTCGGAATTGAACTCCTCTTTCTGCAGAAGTCGTAGAATGGTATGAAGCGAATCTGTTAATGCTTGGCTGGATAGTTCTTTTTTACTGCTTGTCTTATCTTCACGCCCTTTAAGTTTGCTGACGAATCTTAATATGTACGCAGTGATCCGCTGGACCCTTTGAAATGAGTTTCCATGCTTGATTTCGTAGATGAAGTGACCTGACTCCTTATCATTAGTTGTTATTGCTAACGCATTAGAGTTTGGTTGCTGCTCAGACAATGCCGATTTGTTGTAAGGTTGTGGCCAAGATGATTCTCGACCATGAAGGAATAGGGGACCGTAAAACCAAAGATTGCATTCCTTCAACCTTTCCGGAGTAATTCCTCGTGTAAGTAAATCAGCTGGGTTCTCCTTGGATTTTACGTGACGCCATTGTTGTGGTGTGGTACTAACCTTTATCGAAGATACTCTGTTAGCAATGAACTTTGGGAGGGATTTCTCGGAGGAGTTGATCCAAGCCAAGACAATTTCAGAGTCACTCCAAAAATACGTAGGAGCATCTTCGTACCCAATATCCCTTTTTATTCGATTGGCGAGATCCGTTGCTAGTTTGGCGGCGCACAATTCTAGCCGTGGAATGGTCGGCTTCTTAAACTTTTCCTTCTCAAGTGGTGCTACACGAGATTTAGCACACAACAATGATGAGACTTATTGCCTTGAGGTCGTCACGAAATCTTGACCATTGTGAATGCAATTCCTGAGGTAGAGCTGCATCCCAATCTAATTTTAATTTCCACAATTGTTGCAGAAAGATTTTCGCGGTGATTACCACTGGAGCCATGATTCCAAGTGGATCAAATATTCGTGCTATTTCTGATGAGACCTTTCTTTTTGTGACTTTGGCGTCGTAATTCTCATAAGTTTTGATGCAAAAATCGTCTACCTTGGGCAGCCAAGTTAGACCCAAAGTTTTTATGTTGTCTTCTGAGTCATTTTTGAAGTCCAGCTGTACTTCTTTGTCCTCTGAACCGAAATTTTGTATTAGCCGTGGGTGATTTGCGCACCACTTGCGCAGTTTGAAGCCTGCTCCCTGAAGCACGTCAATCAATTGCCTTTGCATTTCCAGAGCAGTGGAAAGACTGTTTGCGCCTGTCATAACGTCGTCTACGTAGAAATCGTGTTGAAGTATCTTGCTGCCGAAGGGGTGGCTTTTAGTTGTTGTTTGAGAGAGCTGTTGTAAACATTTGATTGATAAATAGGGGGCAGATGATGTGCCGTAGGTCACGGTGTTCAACTGATAACATTTTACAGGATCTGATACGTCCTTTCTCCACAGAATCAACTGGTACTTTCGATCTTCTTTATGTAGCAATACTTGTCTATACATTTTTTCTACATCGGCTGTAAAAACAAACCGTGGTAACCGGAATCTTAACAGAATTGTGAATAGGTCATCTTGAATTCTGGGGCCTACATGCAAGATATCATTGAGCGATATATTGGAGGATGTCTTGCATGACGCGTCGAATACGACTCTCAACTTGGTGGTACTGCTATCAGGTTTTTGCACGCAGTGGTGAGGAAGAAAATAGTGTGGTGAATTCCTTGGTGGAAGCTCTACTTCTGTCATGTGATTTAGAGTGATATACTCGTTCATAAATTGATCGTATTGTTGCTTAAGCTTGTTAGCCAATCGTCTTTCTAAGGCATATAACCGTCGGTGGTGGTTCCTCTGGTTCTTCAGTTGTCCAAAATTTTTCAATTAGTTTGTTCAGGTTTTCGTCTTCGATGCACATACCGCGAGTAATTGATGTATTTGGAAGTGGTCCAATTCTCCCTGTTGCCATCCACCCGAATACCGTGTTTTGAAAGGTGGGCATCTCGATGCTGGATCTTATTTGTCCAACAGACAGAAGTTCATGGTACAATTCTGCGCCGATGAGTAGGTCGATATGCTCCGTACAGTTGAAGTTTGGATCAGCTAATTTTATATTCTTTGGAATGTTCCATTGTGAGATGTCTATTGATTGTGTTGGTTGAGGTGAAAGTAATTTTGGCAAGACCAACGCTTCAATTCTAGCCGAGAACCCAGTCAGCCTGGATTGCAAATGTACATTCACTCTCTTATGTGCCCTTTGAGTGGCATGACCGATCCCCTGGATGCACAAAGAATCATGCCTTGCTGGAATCTTCAATTTTTTAACGAGTCTCTCCGTAATGAAATTTACTTGAGAGCCTGAATCTAGCAGCGCTCTGCATTCGACGAATTCACCATTGTGAGATTCTAACTTGACCCGAGCCGTCCCCAACAAAACATATCCTAGACGTTGTTGACTAACGGTGCTAAGTGATAGAGCTTGATCGTGTCCCTGCGTCTTATTTTCCACTGAAGATGGGCCTGTTGTTCTAGTCGGGTTGATTCCTTTGAATTGTGTAGATGTTGTATTGATTTTTTGGCTTGAATTCACGGCTTCCAAATGCACTAAAGTATTGTGTTTTTTAGAGCATTTGGTGCATGATCGTCTCGGGCAAGTTGTTGCCCGATGTCCTTCCTTCAGGCAATTTATGCAGAGGTTATATTTTTTGAGCACATTTAGTCGTTGTGCGGGGGTTTTATCTAAAAATTCCTTGCAAGCGTAAAGTGCGTGATTTCCCTTGCAAACCAAGCATTCAGATGAACTCGCTGCCGCAACTAATGTCCTTAAAGGGTGGAGTCTTCGTCGATCCTCGATGTGCCGATCCTTGCCCAGAGCTTCCAGAGATTGAAATCGTTTCTCTAAGAAGTCAATCACTTGCTTTGTTGTTTGAAGTTCCTTTGGATTGTCGAGTGACTGCTCATATATGGTGTGCGTATCTCTGTCTAATTTTTTCGTCAATACGTGGGTTAATATTGGATCCCATTCCTTGGTGGACACACCGAGATTTTCTAATCCCATGAGACACTCCTTAGTAACGTCGTGAAGATTTCTAATGGCGTTGGGTGAACTTTTCTCTGCAGCAGTACTTGGTTGAGTGAGTAATTTACTTATAAGTGCAGAAACCAATAGTCTCGGATTAGCGTAACGATCTTATAAGGTTTTCCAGGCCGCGACATAATTGCTGTCAGACGTTGAATAATGTCTGATTAGCCTTTCTGCCTCTCCAGTTAGGTTTGTTTTCAGATACCACATTTTTTGGCAATTTGCCATTGGTTGCATGTGGACCATTTGTTTAAAAAGATCGTGGAATTGTTGCCATTTGGAGTAATTCCCATCAAACTTTGGCAATTCCATTTTCGGAAGTGGTAACGTGTGTGCAGCTGTTGTGCCTGTCCTAGGAGCACATTCCTGCAGTCTTGCAATTAAGGCTGTGACAACCCCTTCAACTTCTTCAGCCAAGATGAAATGTTCTTCTTCATCGTAGCCGTTAGCTACGTTGTCATCACTTAGCTCATAAATTGATGTATGAAGTTCTTCAAGTTGAACCCAGTATTGTTCGATGGCTCTCAACTTATACTCCCAATGTGACCTTGTATGCTGTAGCTCTGGATTTAAATTGAAGTCTACACCACTCAATACACGACGTAGCGACACCACTATGGCGTTGTGTCGCCGTATGATTCTGTTGATCTCATCTGTTGGTTGAGTCGTCATCGTGACGATATTTTTGTTTTCGGCATCGGATTGTTGCGGCCCTTGTTGCTCTTGGTTTCTTGTAATTTCCCCTTCCAATGTTGGTTTGACCTTCAATAGCACGGCTATCTTTTCCTCAAAATGCCCTTTGAATTTTCTGTAGTTTTCTAATACAGTGTCGTATACCTCATGAATAAAATAATCATGATTAGTCGGCACATCTGGTATGGACCTGATCTGGTTGTCGATTTCCTCGAACGCTTCCCAAGCTTCCTTCAACCGTCGAAGCCTTTCTCGAAAATAACTTTCTTGAGTTTTCCTGTCGGCAGGATCCTTCTTGTAGTTGCTGATGATCTTGTTGAAACTTTCAGCATTACGTTCTTGCTGATGAGCTAATTTTTCGATATCCATGATGATATCCCTCGATGACTGCTTCAATCTCGCTGACTTGTGTGTGTTTCTAACTAGATATTTTTCTTATGCAGCTATCGTTGGTACCAGTGTATAGCCCTGGTACACGCCTTTTTTGATGTAGTATGAATTAAAAAACGCGACGAATACTTTACCAGTGTTCAAAGCCCTGGCAAACGCTTGTCGCGTCCTAAATTGTGATCGCTCAGCAGTCACTCCTTACCACTGGTGGGGGGAAGTGAATGCTGGGATCACGTCGTGGTCACCAAACGTTAACGGTGGAACTATTTTGTTCCAACGACGGAATAGTCAAGGTGCATGTACCTTGACTAATGATGTGGATATAACCGGTTCTTGTACCGATATATCTTAATATCCTATTAGTTAGCCGCCTTACCACTGGTGGGGGGATAGCTAACCAAAAATAAAATTGACAACAACCTTTTTTGATGATTAATAATTGAGTGATTTATTGTTCCCTAATACGGGAGTATTTATAAGGATAATATTGCCTACGTGGGCATAAATAACGAAAATACAAACATAAAGGAAAACGGATTATTGCTTAATTAGCATTAATGCCAAGTACAAAAAATACAAAAATGATTCTACTTAGAACTTTATAAAGGTAAATTATTGCCTAATTTGCCTAAAAATAAAAATACTGCAATAATATGCAGTCAGTTTGCACACGCAGTGACTGACACAAAAAAAATAGTTCGAATTGCTGATAAGCGAAACATATTCCCATTGCTGCACCTATTTGTTTTTTACCTTGAGTTCAAGGTGAGCTGTAATAAGTCTGGGATCATGTTTCGCTCAGCCGGAATTCGAAACTTTGGCTTCGTGCATATTGGATTCATTCGCATGCCTGATGAATTTGCATTATGAATTTTATTATGAAAATGAATCCAACATGCACAAACACATTTCTGTTCTTGAACAATATACCTATATAACTTTCTGAAATAAAAGTGCTTTCAACATATTGAAATACATCAAAACATATATTCTATATAATACAATAAAAATGCCTACCCAAGAAAATAAAGTGGTGATAGATCCAATTAAATACTTAAATACACTCCCATACTTTGACGGAAATCCAGACAACTTCCTAATCTCTTAAAACTTAGTAGACAGAATACATCCACTCCTAATAACCTGTATACCTATCTCAATACTTATTTTGTGACATAATTTAAAATAAATTAATTAAAAGAGCCAGAGAAGTAATAGAAATAAATACACAAGACATTGCTTGGAGCGATATGAAAGTGGTTCTGCAAAATAATTTTAGCGAAAGCCGTAGCCCAGAACAACTCTATGATGAGTTAAGATGAGTAACCTTTAAAAACAGGGGTTAATGTAACCCGGGAAGACTGGAATTTTTCAGACTCCCCGGGAGCAGGCAACGATGAAGCGCATTACACAGCCACTCTCGCTGCAAGACCGTTGAACGGGAAAATAGTGCCCATCCGACAAGAGGTATCCCTGTCTAGCAGAATTTAACGGATCTAGAGGAGACAACCACGATAAAAAATATCCTCAATCCAAGGTGAGACACGTGCGCTGAGGGATGAATGGCCATGAGGATTTTGGTCGCTAGCACATGACTCCGGATACCTGGTACCCTCCGGCTTAAAGTGGCCAAGGGGCTCTGCGGTGGTGGACCTTACTTTCCTCATACAATCAACCTTATGGATAGTTCACAAACAAATTTAAGTCTTGAGGGCGGTGCTCCTCCAAACGCGCCAATCTCAGAAGCCAAGGAACAATAAAAAAATAATTACGACAGTACAGACTCGTCGACCATTACTATGGGACTACGTCCCTGCACAAATCTCCAACGTGCCAAAATGCTTGGACAAATGTCAACTACCTCGGACTTAAGAGAATGAGTGACAAGTCTAGACCTTGAGGACAAACAGAGGAAAATTGTAATTCATCGTGCAAGAGAAATTGGAAAGATTTAATCTTAAAAAATTCCAATATCGTACTGAAAAGGTTAAATACTTGGGTCATGTATTTTCAGAAGGTAGAATGGAATCCGATCCGGATAGATTCAGGATATTCAGCATATTAAAAATCCTGTAAATCGAAAAGAGTTAGAAAAAATTCTAGGAACACTAAATTATTTAAGAAATTTTATTCCGAATTATGCAGAATTAAATTCGCCATTGCGAAATCTTTTACGGAAAAATATTAATTTTTCTTGGTCTTCTACTCATTCCGAAATATTAGATGCAATTAAAAATCGAATCAGCAAAGCGACAACACTACAAATTTTTCGATTAGATTTGCCAATAATAATTCAAACAGACGCTTCCTAGAACGGTCTAGGCTGTTGCTTAGCCCAAGACAATCGCCCCGTCTGCTTTGCTTCAAAAAGTTTGTCAAATGCCGAATGCAACTATGAACGAATTGAAAAAGAGATGCTTGCAATTGTGTATGCCTGAAGAAAAAAATCATCAATTCATTTACGGCCGTCCGTTACTATACATACTGATCACAAACCACTTGTATCTATCATGAAAAAGTTAGTCTCTGATATACACTTTAATAGATTACAAAGAATGCGAATAAAACTTCTTATTTATAAACTGAATGTCGTAATCTATTCCTGGACGTAATCTTCATTTCGCTGATATTTTGTCTCGGAACTCAAATATTGATAATTCGATTGATATGGAGCCTTCATTGAGTGAAGTAGTTCATTCAATTGAGATTCCAGAATATAAAAAATAAATCTTCAAGATTGCTACTCAAAATGATGAGACACTTCAAACACTGAAAGAGTTTTTTTTTTAACGGTTGGCCCAAAGATAAGAAAGAATTATCAGATTCGGATTGGGGCATTAAGGACAAATTATACTATGAGGATGGTTTAGTATTTTATGAAAATGTAATCTTTATACCACAATCCCTCAGTAAAAAATACTTGATTTGCTAGACAAATCGCATTTCGGAATAACTAAAACTACGGCTCGTGCAAAAAACCTATTTTATTGGCCGAATATGAATACTAACATTGAAAACGTAATTTTCAAATGTGAAATATGTGAGAAATACAAGCCTTCAAATCCATATCGTTTGCTTAAACCACATCCAATTCCACATTACCCCCGCTCCAATGGATTTGCTGAAAAGGCAGTCCACGTTGCTAAAACTATTCTCAAAAAAGCAAGAGAGGAGAACATGGACTTTTATCTCTCCTTACTACATAGAATATAGAAGTACACCAGTTGAAAATCTTGGTTACTCACCTTCTGAAATTTTGCAAAGTCGATTGCTTAGGTCAAAACTTCCCACTCATGTTCAATTACTTTAGCCTAGAGTAGTGCAGATAGAAGATCAGTTAAAGTTAAACCAAACAAAACAAAAACAGTATCACGAACGCTTTTCTCGTAGAAAAGAAGTACATTTTAAACCTAACATATCAAAATTAAAATAAATGGGACTCTGGAGATATTGTACGACAAAACTGGACTCCAAGATCATACATAATTAGAAACGAAATTAACAAGGAGGTTCGACGAAACACAACTCAATTACGACAATCAGTAAATGCCCCAACTTTTAGAAGGATTGATGATTTGGATAACAACAATTAAAATGGAAAAGCTTGGGATAACAATAGCCAGAAGCAATCAGTCGACCAGCCGGTCACACTTTCAAAAAATACACATCTGAATTGTAATAGATTTTATTTAAGTGGAATGTATTATAATTGTATCATATGTAAAATGAAATTATTTAATGAGTCCAGTTGGTAATACGACGTGAAGTGGAGAACAACCAACGTAAAGGCAATTAAAAATAAGTATTACATCTTAAAACTTAAACGGTGTTTTAAGTATACAGCAAATAGCATTACAGTGCACTTAAGTGGGGCGGCAAGGAAACGACTTACGTTCCTCAAACAATCGGAGCTCACCCACGAGGAGGCACTAACTATGTGCCAAACCAAAATTAAAGACAGAAAGACAGACACAAAAATTAAACGAGTTCGATCTGACGACTCCAGCTCCAAAAACCCACCAAAGCGAGACAAACCAACGCACATCCCCACAAAAGCAACCGAAACACCCAGCACCACTGCAAAAACATGTTCGGGTCTAGGTGAAGAAGAAGTGGTGGCAAGCGGAACAGGGACAATGCCACGATACAGTGACGTCACGAAAGCCATAAGGTTGGCGATTACCGACCAATGCTTTCCTGATGTCAAACTGGAGACGGCACAGATGTCACTAATCCAAGATACTATCATGGACGCAGTAGCTGAGCTCCCACTCGATGGCATAAGCCCTAATTTCTTGGGCTGCACACCAAAGAATGGGTGGCTATCAATGAACTGCGCCGTCGAAGACACGGCAACATGGCTTACCAAGACTACCCCAAGTCTAAAACCATGGCCATTGCCAGTTCTTCTACGTGTATATTCCTCACAGCTACTTTCAAGAAAAGACAGAGAAAAGGAGTATCTCCAATTGACCATCTTAGCCTCGCCAAAAATTGCTGAGAACATTAAAGGCTCAAACTATAAAGTTAACTGGCTCTTTGGGTCTGTTTATTTCAGGCCCAAAAAAGACCACAAAAAAAATAAGACGCGAAAGCGATACCTGACAAGGTGCCACCAAAACCAGGGCAATCAAGTCTGTCAGAAAGACAAAGGCATCACCCAACGAAAACCGACAACATAAACATAACACCCGAACCAGACCAGACTAAACGGTAAAAGAAACATGGCCTAGCAGTAGCAAGACCAACAAAGCCTACCGAGACCAAGACAACACAGGGCCTTCTAGACAAGTCGGTTAGCCCAAACAATATCCAAAGTGCTTAAGTGCGTGCAGATAAATCTGCATAGATCCAAGGCAGCCACTGCCAACTTATGCCTGCTTTTCGTAGCCAAAAACTGGGACATAGCTCTCATACAAGAGCCATGGACCAAAAACGGCAAAATTCTGGGAATACCAAACAATATAGGTAAGTTGATTTACAGCAAAGGAAACAAAAGACCAAGGACAGCAATCCTATGTCGCCACTCGTTCAACATTTACTCGCTAAATCAATTTATTTCCAGAGACCTAACCGCGATCTCCCTAGAAACGCCCAAAAACACCGGAAGCAAGAGCACCATCAATTTTACCACTGCCTACTTCCCGGGGGAAGAAGAAGAGCTTTGCAGAATACTGCATAGCTTACAGACAGAGTTTCGTGATCGGATGCGATGCAAATTCTCAGCACACAGTCTGAGAAAGCACCGACGCAAACACAAAATGTGAGCAAATTTTTAACTACGGCCGCAGACGCAGGCAGACCGACGAGAAGAGGCATCATTCTCCGATCACATGTATAGCAATTTCAAAATCAAAACCCCTCACAGGGTTCAATCTCAAATAAGAACCCCTAAACATATTAACTGGCAAGACTTTCAAGACACACTCCAAGTTAACCTAACAGGTATCAGCACTGCAAACGACCTTACCGAAGCAATCATGAATGCCTACAATACAAGCTGCCCCGCAATCCGGGTCAGAGGCACGAGAGATATTCTATGGGGGAACCAAGATCTCGAGGCCAAAAGAAGAGAGGCAGAAAACTTTTTAACAAGTCTAACGGACAAACAACTGGACGGCCTATCGAACCTCCCTTACCAGATATAACGCTGCACTAAGAAACAGCAAAAGGAACAGTTGGAGAGAATTTTGTGAAAGTATTGACAAACTACCAACAACATGTCGCCTACACAAAGCTCTCTCCATCGACCATAAAAACCCACTCAGATCAGTCAAAAAACCAAACGGTGAATTGACATCCAACAGAATACAAACTCTTGACTACTTAATAAAAAATAATTTCCCCAACTGCCGAATATTAGGCAACAAAGAAGAAATCGAGGACATTAACACAAACCTTTACCTTACCCCCGCGGAAGCCTACAGACGCTCAAATAACATCTTCACCACAAAGGGAATTCGATGGGCAGTAAATTTCTTCGGCCCTTACAAATCCCCCGGAGGAGACTCCTACAACGTGGCTTGTACCTATTATAATCTCTACTCGTAAGACTCTACAAATCCAGCTATAGCCTAGAATACGTACCAAGGTGCTGGAGAGATGTACGAGTGATTTTCTTACCAAAGGTAGGGAAGAAATCCCCCGATGATACAAGGTCTTACAGGCCTAACAGCCTTACATCATTTATTCTCAAAGCCATGGAAAAAATACGTCAGGTCACTACATAAGATCTAACATACTGCAATCAAATCCACTTAACCCCAGCTAACACGCATATTAGACTGGAAAATCAACAGAAACAGCACTTCACGAGCTGACAACTGAAATCGAAGACACACTCTGAAGCAAAGAGATGTTACTATGCGCCTTCATCGACATCCAAGGCGCTTTCGACAACACTAACTTCGAAGTAATTCAAACATAAGCTAGAACCAGGAGAATAGACTCCTCTATCATAGTATGGGTCATGTGCTTGCTAAGGGGTAGGAAAATTCGGGCCTCATTTGGTGACGAAACCATCACAATAGCGACAACAAGAGGCTGCCCACAAGGAGGCGTTTTATCACCACTTATGTGGCTACTGGTGATGGATCAGTTGCTCGACAGGCATAAAAATAATCTTATCACAAATATTGGCTATGCGGATGATCTAGTCCTAATGGTAACACGTGGAAAACACGCTCAAAACTCAGTAAAATTCAAAGATTAATATGTCTTAATGCAACAGGAGCTAACAAGACTTGCCCAACAGCAGCACTAAAAAAAACTTCTAGGATTAACACTTCTTCACTTACACATCAAAAGCGAAGCGGGTGCAAGAGCCATTTCAATCAAGGTAACTAACCAACTCAAAGTCAATAGACTAGGACATATAAGCATCATCGCCAAAATCATTTTGGGAAGCGAATTTGTCCTCCAATCAGATTCAATGATAAAAACAACTAATTTCCAAAGGAACTTCTCAGTAAGAGTACCGGACCGCAATCAAGTTGAAAATATCATTAATAACCTCCCCAATCATGCATCTATTTGGTACACAGACGGATCCAAAACAAACTTAGGAACAGGGGAAGTGGTATTCAGACCCAGACTCACATTACGAACCCCTAGGAAAATCCCCAACAGTATTCCAGGTAGAAACAATGGCATCAGAGGCCTGTACACTATAATGCATAAAGAGAAAATATAGAAGAACCGAGATCTATATGATCTCCGATAGTCAGGCCGCTCTGCTAGCGCTAAAAGGCCCGGTTTTAAATTCAAAAACAACGTAGAGCTGCTACTGCCACCTAAACGAACTGGTAAAAACGAACAAGGTCAACCTGATGTGGTCTCCAGACCATTCAGGCATTTATGGGAACGAGAATGGGAATCATCAGCAACGATTAAACAAACCAAAAAGCTTCTCAAATACAACATTAAAAATATAAACAAAGCAATCAAGTTAAACCGACAAACACCGAGAACCTTTGTCTGGTACATCACGGGACATTTAATGGCCACTTAACAAAAATCGTGAAATCCCAAACAGATCGCTGCCGCTTTTGCGGCGAGGCAAAGGAGACGCTAGAACACATACTTTTTATATGTGATGCATTCATACTGTGGTAGACATTTGGGACGTACAAAAGACCTTAAGGTTGCAGTGCACAAGGCTGTTCAGCCCACCAACAATAACATAACATAACATAACATAACCTTAAAAAACAACGTATTAGGCTTCTTTAACGAAATAAAAGACAAACTAAAGAATCTTAATAATGAAAGTGTATTAGTCTCTGGTCCAGGCGAAATAGCAAACCAATGTGCATTAAATAATATACGCACTACATTAAACGTTTTCAAAAGTAAAATACCCGAACCTATGAAAACTATCTTAACTTGTAGAAACCCTGAAAGCTTAGAATCTGCAATCGACATACTAAGTCAAGCAGGTTACACAGACCATTCAAACTCAGACCAATCTTATAATAAAATAAACATTATAACAATATACGAATGCGTTACAATAACAGCAATAGATACAATAATCAATTTCCGGCAAATATGTGTTTTAAGGATTTCGGAGAAAGTTAAAGTTTTGAGCTCTTTTTTGAAAAATACATTTTTCTAAGTGGTTTAATGAATGTTACTAGGTTAATTGGTATCATGTAAAAGTTAATAAAAATACCTTCCATCCTATAAAAAAGTTGGTTCAATCCAACCCCCCTTGACGGAGATAGAGCCAAAAATTACTTTCGCATTAAAGTTCAGCAGGGGGCGTATTAAAAAGTGGGCGGCCTAAATATTGGTATCAACTAAAGGTAAAAATTACTTCTACACGGCCGTACTGTTTTTTATGGGCGTGGGCCAGCTTCAACGGAAGTTTGATCAAGTTGAACCTGCTTCATGTGGTTTCTGATATCATTGAGTGAAATATCATATGATTGCGTTGTTCCCATACAAAAACAGGTATGCGTAACAATTAGTTGGTATCATATTGTAACGTTTCTACTCGGGTGACGCTCGCCGGCTTACCCAGGGTTCTTCTCCTCTTCTACCGTGTTACAAAATGTTTTTGTTTTTCCTCATAAATAAGAATTCGTTTTGTTGGTATTTTGGTTTTTGTCTTTATTTTTTGTTTTCTTTTTTTCTCTTCTTGAGATTTAATACTAAGTTACATTCTTTTCAAGTGTTTAAACTAAGAATAACTACTTATTTATACCTAAATATATATATATACCTAAAACTAAACCTACGTATAGAGGTATTCGCCTATATAGGAGATTGGCGCATCCAATATCCTATACCACAGTCGGACTTCGCAGTCGACTGAAAAGAACTGGCTATAGTGGGGAAACACAGACTGAAGTCACCTATTCCCCGCTATATGTGATGTGTAACAGACCAAAATGGGCTTTAATGAGGAAGAGGCGATTAAATCCACCTACTTCCTATTAAGTGCAATGCCGGTCAGCAAGATGCGGCGCAAGTAACGAAAGGCGATTAAATCCACTTATTCCTTACAAGCCCACGAGAGATTTCGGCTTAGTATACCATCGGTAACGAAAAGGCGATTAAATCCACTTATTTCGTACTGCGGTTTCGATTTCCAGCCAGGGTGTAATATCTCAGTAAGAGAAGGCGATTAAATCCACTTATCTCCTAATAACATATTACACGAACTGCGTTAAATGTATAGGGTTCAGTAGATTACTGTTGCCTTTAAAAAAAATGTTCGTGTAGAACGTTGAGAGACTCTAACCACTTTCAGTGTATACACCGAGTTTGGTTTTTGGAGTATATTTCTCTGATTATACTGAGTTTTCGGTCCCTATGTCTTAAATAAAAAGTAAAGGCTTGTTGAGAATTATATTTATATTCAACAACAAAAGGAAATTTCTAATAATCATTAGCTGATTATTTATTGTTTAATAAATAGTGCTATTTTATACGAATATATAATATAATAATTTATAACAAATACAAGCCTTTTCTTTTATTATAAAGACCTAGGGCCGAATGAATACTTTACTAAATGTGAAATTAAAATTTAAAAAATCCGAGTCAATGCCGGGGTATGAACTCGGTAACTAGAGATTTCTAGCTCATAGCTCTCCTCTGGCGCTATTGACTCACTGGAGTAAACCGAGAATATGTCTTAATATCAACGCCTAATAGCATGCCGGTTGAATGAATTATTCTGCCGCATGCTTACTACGTTGACATTCCTACATGGTTACTCAAGCAGTTATTCTGAAAATTTATACGTATGTATGTACGTATGTATATATATTTTAACCGGCGCCATGGAATTCATATGGGATTTTCGCGCACATAATATAAATCTATGTATTTTGAACATACTTATTATCATAATTCTTTGACTGGTGCCATGCAACTCATGTGAGTTGTGCGCACATATTACCTATATATATATATTTTTGAACAACATTTTACTAGCCGTATGGTTGTAGCGTAGTTGCTGGCAGGCAACTTCGTTACAATATGAAAGGTAATAAAAATACCTTCCGTCCTATAAAAAATTGGGTCCAATTTAACCCCCCTCGACAGAGTTATAACCAAAAAATGACTTTCACATTAAAATTCAGCAGGGATACCAATTAACCCCATAACATCCATCAAACCAATTAGAAAAATGAATTTTTCCAAATTCCAGCTCAAAAATTTGGAAGCCTCTCTCGCCTAAATGGAGCGTCTTTTCCAAACAAGATTGCGGTTTTTGAGGTCTGCTTGTATGGGAAAAACTCAACCATATGATAATTCACCCAAGTATGTGAAAAACCACATGAACCAGGTACTACTTGATCAAACTTCCGTTTAAGCTGGCCCACGCCCATAAAAAAAGCACGGCTGTGTACAAGTAATCTTCACCTTTCTGTTGACACCAATATTTAGGCCCGCCCACTTTTGCACACGTCCCTTGCTGAGCTTTAATGTGAAAATCATTTTTGGCTATAATCTGTCGAGGGGGGTTGAATTGAACCCAATTTTTCATAGGACGGAAGGTATTTTTTTTACCTTTCATATGATACCAATTAATTGTTACATATACCTGTTTTTATATGGGAACAACTCAATCATATGATATTTCACTCAATTATATGAAAATCCACATGAAGCAGGTACAACTTGACACAAACTTCTGTTTAAGCTGGCCCATTTTTATTGCCTTTTATATTATACCAATTAACCCCCTAACATCCATCAAACCACCTAGAAAAATGCCTTTTAAAAAAATAGCTCAAAATTTTGGCAACCCCTCTCTCCTTAAGGGGGAATTTACACCAAACAAGATTGCTGTTTTCATGGTCTGCTCAATAAGGGCTTTCAGAAGGGGGCTCCGAAAGCCGTAACCCTCTGTTCCTTAAAACGCACTTTAGCTGAAAATTTTTATCAGCATTAGCTTCTTCGAGTGAAAGTGATGATTTGTATGATCTCGTTGCCAGAGAACTTGATGGCACAGAAGAGATCACTTTGAAGGAACTTGCAGAAGTTGACCATAAGAAACGAATTTGCATCCGGAACTATTTGGAAGATATTGTGCCTTCGTTTTCTGAAGAAGAATTTCGACAACACTCGAATTTCTAAATGCTTATTTCAAAATATGAGCGAAAAGTTCGAGGACTCAGCGTCCTATAAAGATCTCCGTGCAGACAAATGATTTCCGGCAAATAAGTACTTATCAGTATTTTTATGGTTTCCCGGGGACGAGACTTGCAGCTTACGGGATTTGGCCGATCGTTTCGACCTATCCATATCTTCAGTAAGCCGCATAATAAGCAAGATGACGATGTTTATTAGTTCTTTAAGTCCTGAAATAATAAAATGGCCAAGCGATGAGTAATTTTTTAAAAATAAATGTGGATTTTCAGAAGCTATAGGTAAATTGACCTCTTAGCCGCGTTCGAGAGAAAAGTCTTTCGGAGAATTGTTGGCCCCGTATGTGAGGAAGGACGATTTCGGAGACTCTATAATGATGAGATCTACGAGCGTTACCGCGATGTCGACATCGTGAAGAAAATTAAGCTCGGTAGGCTCCGGTGGGCAGGACACCTAGCTCGCATGAGCGAAGAGGATCCTGCTCGGAAAGTCCTTTGCGGTATTTATGGAACACGACAGCGAGGCCGGCCAAGCCTACGCTGGAAGGATGGCGTAGACCAGGACGCCCAGAGTTTAGGGATGCCAAACTGGATGACATCGGCTCGAAATCGGGACCGGTGGAGAGACTTTTTGCGGGAGGCCAGGACCGGACCCCGGTTGTAGAGCCAAATATGATGATGATGATGATAGGTAAAAATAGATTTTAAGTGCCTTAAGATTTTAATAGCTTTAATGATTAGGTTGCATTGTCGGGATCCATATAGTATTCGATCCGCCAAGTGAAAGCAGGAACGATTATATCGATAGAAAATTGGTTACGACTGTGACCATGCGACGAGAGAAAAAAATTCATCAACATTTTCGTTGGCTTTCGCAACTCTTTCCATGACAGCTGGATTTTAAAAAAATCTTCAATTTTTAAGAAACTTTCGGCGGCATGGTGAGGTACGTTCATTGATTGCCAAATTATTATAATATTATTCCTTTAAGTTTGGTGATTGGGCCTATCCTTGCTCTAAGCATTTGATTACGCCATACGAGAACAATGGACATCTCACTGTGCACAAAAATTTTTAGTATGAAATTGAGTTCTTGTCGTGTAGCCATTTAGCACTCTTTTGACATATTAAAGCAGCGGTTTAGGCAGCTTCAACACTCAAACAAAATTTGCTAATTTGTTCAAGCATGTTGTGTTTTGCACAATATAGCAATTTTTCCACCGAGTCCGTGCCAGACTCAGAAGATGTTGAAGCTGAGGAATATGGAGATACTGCAAGAGTAAAAGCTCTGGGGGACTCTAGAGGCCATGAGTTGACAATACAAATAAAAAATTTATAACAAATTTAATACAAATATATACAGGGTGACTGACACGAAGTGTTACCAAAACAAAACGCCACAGAATATTTATTTTTTGATGAATTTTATTGAATCAAAGTAAAAAATGTTCACAAATATTATTCAAATAAATTTCCGAATTGCATTAGCAGTTTTCGATTTGGCCACCCTTAGCCGCGATTATGGCCTTCAAACGACCGACAAAGTTATTGCATGCAGCACAAAAGTTGCTCTGCGGTATTTTGGCCCATTCCCGGCGAAGCGCTTGCTTGAGATGATTGACACTTTGGTATTTTTTGTCCCAACCTTGCTCTTCAAAATACCCCAAACCGAGAAATTTTGCGGATTTGCATCCGGTGAATTTGATGGCCATTGGACAGTGGAAATGAACCGCGAAACGTTGTTTCTCAGCCAATCTTGATTGACGCGCGCTTTATGACTCGGCGCCGATTCCTGTTGAAATTTCCAGGCTCTGCGGCCGAAATGTTTTTGTGCCAAAGGCATGAACGCTATCTCCAACACATGATCCCGATAAATTTGAGCATTTATCTTGATGCCATGGTCCAAAAAAACGAGCGCTGGACAACTTTCGGCCGTTACGGCGGCCCAAACCATCACCATCGGCGGCGCTTGGTTTCGAGTGGCAATCCGTTGGTCCATATTTTCAGTAGAACGGCCTGGCAAGTAAATCCGGTCGTTTTGCTTGTTCACATATTGCTCAATAACGAACGGTGAATCATCGGAGAAAACCAAATTCGACAAATCGCCACTTTCGTGCAAGCGTAACAACTCCTCTGCTCTTTCCACTCTAACTTTTTTGAGCATCGGTGAGACCATGTGTTTTTTTGAGTTTAAGGCCTTTAGTCCAAGATGATCTTCCAATATGTGCTGCATCCGTTCGAGCAAAATGTTCGCCTCACGAGCCATTTTTCTGCCGCTAAGGCGCGGATTCCGAGCCAATTTGGCCTTCACCTTCCGAATGATATCCGGCGATGTTGCAGTGCGTTTCGGTCTACCACCATGGCGTTTTGCAATGCTGCCAGTATCGTTATAACGATTTATGGTGCGATACACAAATATTTTATTCACATGCAGATGTTTTAACTGATTACAATCTGCGGCTGTGGTTTTCCAGCCAAATATAGAGCAATCACACTAGTACGCTTGAATTCCATTGCGTATAACTTTTTTCTGAATATTTCCCACTAAAATGCTTTTGTATGCTTTTAAACAATGGAATGAAATGTCATTAGTGTAAATTTGAGCGCTCTGTCATCACTGGTTTGACAGCAGTGACAGTCTGAAGTTGGTAACACTTTGTGTCAGCCACCCGGTATATATATTTAATCTTATAATTATATTTATTTGTTTTTATTACTTATTTTTAATTTTACAGCTTAACTAAAACGAATGGAAAGTCGCAATAGACATCCTCTAGATATTATAATATCACAAATTGAATTTCTTCTTGGACGGTGCATTTTTGTTTCCTTGATAATTGTTCTGTTATGAAAAAAGGATCAAATGTTAAAATTAAAATATTTTTTAGATAACAAATTTTAATACTTGAGGTTGATGGCTGGTCACCGTCCATTGTTTTTTTTTTTTTGATAAAATTGAGGATAATAAAGAAATATAAAAGAGCATTGGTTTTAAATGGGGCGACAGACCATTGCGGTCCAAGGCCTGGCTTCTCGCAACCATTTGTGATGAGCATGTTTATTTTTGCACACAAATGGAGGGGACCTACAACTTAATGCCGGATCCGAACAGCGAATTGAGAAGTTTTCCGTGACAAGTTATAACTTTCGGACGTTTGTCAGACTTTTGCGAGAGGTGCGTCACCGTGAAAAATACTTTTGGTGTTACTGGGATTGTTTGAGAATTGTGCAGCTTTGTTTCTTTGTATTGCCTCTCCAAGCTGCGGAACTTTGTACCTTAAAAAAATAATTTATTAATACTCTTCTATTGCATTTTTAACAATGTACCTGAACTGAGGAAAACTTATAGCCTTCCTGCAGAAGCTTCTCAGAAATTTGCTTCCACATTTTATTTTCATTTCTGAGTTTTACTGTTTTTCCCACTAGTGGAAGCATTTCTCCCACAAAAGAAATCAAGAGCTTGGTTGGCGGTTTCAGCCAAATTTGCTTTGAATTTTCCTCTTCCTTGGAATTTTCTGTTTGGTTGAAAAATTTTTGTTCTTGCTCAATTTGTTTGTATCCATTGTGACTTTCCATTGCAGTTTTAGTCACATCCTCCCTGTACTCTGAATCTTTAAAACATAAAAGCTTTAATTTCAAATATCAAGAAATTAACAAATATAATACTTACCATTTTGAATCCGGTTATACTTTTCTGGCGAACAAATTCTTATCGCCTTTAAAAGTCTACTCAGACCATCGAATCTAACAAGCCACGACAAGTGTCCGGCTGAGAACTTAGCGATGGTCTTGCCAGAATCTGTGCCAGATGTAGATAAAGTATTATTCAACTTAGATGCCAAGGAATTTACAGTCGAGCCTTCCGCCATTTAAAGCTTATAACAACTTATTCAGTGGGTTGCGGATTAGCACTAAACATTTTAGCAAAACTACCACAAAATTTGGTTCAATTTAAACATAATAAGAACGGCTATGATATCAGTAAAGACATTGTCGCTTTAAATAGCATACGAGAATTACTTGTTATAATTAGAATTTGGGGTTTGTTTAACACTCACTGCTTGCCTACGCTTCTTAAGTCTATAGCAAATGTAGATATATTTTCAACGGTTTTTCGTCTATTAACACGACTTTATCTTAATCCTGCAGAACCCGATGAAATGCTTCTCGACGAATGTTGCGTTCTTCCAACGCAAGTGTTAATTCCCCAACTAAAAAATGGTAATCAAAGCGTTTCACTTAACTCCACAATTATTTTGTCAAAGACTCAACATCTATCTTTTGGCTAATGTGCGTTTTAGGGAATATAGAGTTACGGCTTTCGGACTCACCCCATCTGAAAGCCCTTATTGAACAGACTTCGAAAACAGTTATCTTGTTTCCCGTCGTTGATAGTGCGACTGAATGTTGTCATTGACTGCTCCATGTTATTGGTCCACCATTTTACTACAGGTCTTGATTAGGTACAAACCAAATCATTGTAGCTTGATACAGAGTGTAGCTTACTATTGGTCTTGATTAGGTACAAACCAAATCAATGATACCAAATTGTAGATTCTGTAGTAAAATGGTGGACCAATAACATGGAGCAGTCAATGACAACATTCAGTCGCACTATCAACGACGGGAAACAAGATAACTGTTTTCGAAGTCTGTTCAATAAGGGCTTTCAGATGGGGTGAGTCCGAAAGCCGTAACTCTATATTCCCTAAAACGCACATTAGCCAAAAGATAGATGTTGAGTCTTTGACAAAATAATTGTGGAGTTAAGTGAAACGCTTTGATTACCATTTTTTAGTTGGGGAATTAACACTTGCGTTGGAAGAACGCAACATTCGTCGAGAAGCATTTCATCGGGTTCTGCAGGATTAAGATAAAGTCGTGTTAATAGACGAAAAACCGTTGAAAATATATCTACATTTGCTATAGACTTAAGAAGCGTAGGCAAGCAGTGAGTGTTAAACAAACCCCAAATTCTAATTATAACAAGTAATTCTCGTATGCTATTTAAAGCGACAATGTCTTTACTGATATCATAGCCGTTCTTATTATGTTTAAATTGAACCAAATTTTGTGGTAGTTTTGCTAAAATGTTTAGTGCTAATCCGCAACCCACTGAATAAGTTGTTATAAGCTTTAAATGGCGGAAGGCTCGACTGTAAATTCCTTGGCATCTAAGTTGAATAATACTTTATCTACATCTGGCACAGATTCTGGCAAGACCATCGCTAAGTTCTCAGCCGGACACTTGTCGTGGCTTGTTAGATTCGATGGTCTGAGTAGACTTTTAAAGGCGATAAGAATTTGTTCGCCAGAAAAGTATAACCGGATTCAAAATGGTAAGTATTATATTTGTTAATTTCTTGATATTTGAAATTAAAGCTTTTATGTTTTAAAGATTCAGAGTACAGGGAGGATGTGACTAAAACTGCAATGGAAAGTCACAATGGATACAAACAAATTGAGCAAGAACAAAAATTTTTCAACCAAACAGAAAATTCCAAGGAAGAGGAAAATTCAAAGCAAATTTGGCTGAAACCGCCAACCAAGCTCTTGATTTCTTTTGTGGGAGAAATGCTTCCACTAGTGGGAAAAACAGTAAAACTCAGAAATGAAAATAAAATGTGGAAGCAAATTTCTGAGAAGCTTCTGCAGGAAGGCTATAAGTTTTCCTCAGTTCAGGTACATTGTTAAAAATGCAATAGAAGAGTATTAATAAATTATTTTTTTAAGGTACAAAGTTCCGCAGCTTGGAGAGGCAATACAAAGAAACAAAGCTGCACAATTCTCAAACAATCCCAGTAACACCAAAAGTATTTTTCACGGTGACGCACCTCTCGCAAAAGTCTGACAAACGTCCGAAAGTTATAACTTGTCACGGAAAACTTCTCAATTCGCTGTTCGGATCCGGCATTAAGTTGTAGGTCCCCTCCATTTGTGTGCAAAAATAAACATGCTCATCACAAATGGTTGCGAGAAGCCAGGCCTTGGACCGCAATGGTCTGTCGCCCCATTTAAAACCAATGCCCTTTTATATTTCTTTATTATCCTCAATTTTATCAAAAAAAAAAAAACAATGGACGGTGACCAGCCATCAACCTCAAGTATTAAAATTTGTTATCTAAAAAATATTTTAATTTTAACATTTGATCCTTTTTTCATAACAGAACAATTATCAAGGAAACAAAAATGCACCGTCCAAGAAGAAATTCAATTTGTGATATTATAATATCTAGAGGATGTCTATTGCGACTTTCCATTCGTTTTAGTTAAGCTGTAAAATTAAAAATAAGTAATAAAAACAAATAAATATAATTATAAGATTAAATATATATACCGGGTGGCTGACACAAAGTGTTACCAACTTCAGACTGTCACTGCTGTCAAACCAGTGATGACAGAGCGCTCAAATTTACACTAATGACATTTCATTCCATTGTTTAAAAGCATACAAAAGCATTTTAGTGGGAAATATTCAGAAAAAAGTTATACGCAATGGAATTCAAGCGTACTAGTGTGATTGCTCTATATTTGGCTGGAAAACCACAGCCGCAGATTGTAATCAGTTAAAACATCTGCATGTGAATAAAATATTTGTGTATCGCACCATAAATCGTTATAACGATACTGGCAGCATTGCAAAACGCCATGGTGGTAGACCGAAACGCACTGCAACATCGCCGGATATCATTCGGAAGGTGAAGGCCAAATTGGCTCGGAATCCGCGCCTTAGCGGCAGAAAAATGGCTCGTGAGGCGAACATTTTGCTCGAACGGATGCAGCACATATTGGAAGATCATCTTGGACTAAAGGCCTTAAACTCAAAAAAACACATGGTCTCACCGATGCTCAAAAAAGTTAGAGTGGAAAGAGCAGAGGAGTTGTTACGCTTGCACGAAAGTGGCGATTTGTCGAATTTGGTTTTCTCCGATGATTCACCGTTCGTTATTGAGCAATATGTGAACAAGCAAAACGACCGGATTTACTTGCCAGGCCGTTCTACTGAAAATATGGACCAACGGATTGCCACTCGAAACCAAGCGCCGCCGATGGTGATGGTTTGGGCCGCCGTAACGGCCGAAAGTTGTCCAGCGCTCGTTTTTTTGGACCATGGCATCAAGATAAATGCTCAAATTTATCGGGATCATGTGTTGGAGATAGCGTTCATGCCTTTGGCACAAAAACATTTCGGCCGCAGAGCCTGGAAATTTCAACAGGAATCGGCGCCGAGTCATAAAGCGCGCGTCAATCAAGATTGGCTGAGAAACAACGTTTCGCGGTTCATTTCCACTGTCCAATGGCCATCAAATTCACCGGATGCAAATCCGCAAAATTTCTCGGTTTGGGGTATTTTGAAGAGCAAGGTTGGGACAAAAAATACCAAAGTGTCAATCATCTCGTCGTCGTCGTCGTTGATAGTGCGACTGAATGTTGTCATTGACTGCTCCATGTTATTGGTCCACCATTTTACTACAGGTCTTGATTAGGTACAAACCAAATCATTGTAGCTTGATACAGAGTGTAGCTTACTATTGGTCTTGATTAGGTACAAACCAAATCAATGATACCAAATTGTAGATTCTGATGAAGTACAGACAAAATCAGATAGCAGCGTAAGTACAGGTACTTTATCCAGGACTTACCAAAAATGAAATCAATACACACGAGGTTGAGTTTGATCTGATTTATTGATTATAAATTTGGTGCTTTTATATATAATTATTGCTTATGAGACAAAATTAATACTATACAATTATATTTTAACAAATAAAAAAATGTATGTACCTAAGCATACGTGCGCATGTAACATTATTTCTAAATAAAGGTGCAAAATAATAAAAATACTTAAAAATAGTTGATTCGGCAATAACTGCAGTGCTTGCTGTTGTGCTGTAATACTATCCACTGACGAAACAGCAGCAGACGATTCAATCGGTGTTTTCCGTTGTAGACGCAAAGTCAGTGATGTAATGCTATGCCAATGTTGTCGTTGGCCTTGATGTAGTTCGTTGCCTTGATGCAGTTCGTTGCCTTCATATTATCAGTTGCACCTGATTTTATGTTGATCTAAACATTCCCCCCCCCCGTTGAGTGACTGACTCAACCTATGTCACACGAATCTTAAAATCTGAGGTTTGTTGACGTGGTGTAGGCTGAGGATTTGTTGCGATGTTGTGTGTCGGTTGATGATTTGTTGCAATGTTGTGTTGGCAGTACTTGATCAACTCCCAAGTGATGAGAAGGATAATAACTACCGTAGATAGTGTGAGTGCAAGGTAGCTGACGACATATTGATGAGTGTTTGATGAATGAAGTCGTTCAGGTAGATTGTCAAAATCTTCATGTAGCAACTTTGACTTGAGATTGGTGAGTTGTTCCCATTTAGTGTCAAAGTGCTCGAAGTTTATTTTTAAAAGAGGATTTAATGCACTTGGTGAACTATGGACTATGAACTAATGGATGATATTGCCAGATTTTCTAGCAAATTTTAATTGTTTCCTGTCAATCAAATAAATATCTTCAATCGTGGTTGCTGCTGTAAGTTCGCTCTGGCTTATGGCACCGAATTGGTCACGATGGCCGCTGATTCCGAGTATTTGGGTGCTGGGTGTGATCACCACAAGAGTGTTATTGAGTTGTGTTGGAATAGGTTCGATCGCAAACAAGTCGAGAATTTGATGATCGACTAATGGCAATCTTAACTCAAATACCACATGGTCCTTTGTGACAGTAGTCCTTACATCCAATATTTGATAAAATCCTAATAGGTTAGTCTCGGTTATTGGTAGAGCTCGTGTTGGTGACAGATGCCCTTTTATAAGAATAACTTCCTTTGCGAATTGTTGTGGCGTGAGAATTTGCGGGCTTATTTTTCCGTGGTTGGTGTGTGTCAGAATGTTTATTAATTCTGATTGGATGTGTTGTAGGTCTGTGACTATCGCTGATAGTTAAACGATTAAGACCGTAAACCGTTGTAATCGTCGAAATTGAGTAACTGAGTGGTTGATGTTTTCAAATTTTCCGTTATCATATGTTGGACGTCAGCTAGGCGTAAAGATGTATCTTTCTCATCCTGCTTAATAATGTTGATAGTAGAGTCGAAGACTGATGTTTGATTTTTGAGCAGCTGTAATAGATATTCTTCGTTAGACTTAACCTTGTTGATTGTGTTTGACATTTCATCGGCGTAATCAGAGTCTAAAACGCCAAACAAAGCGTGGGCAACATTTCCAATTATATTCAGTGCTGCTCTTTTTGTTCGATTTTATGATAACAAACCGTCCTCTTGATTTAACTGACTGCGAGCCCTTTCAAAATATTCGATCAGTGAGTGGCATGAAATGTCTGATGTTGGATGTAGGCACAATTTTTTCAAAGCTTGAATTCCATCTGATAGTGCATGAACTTGATGATGAAATGGCGCCATGTCGTAGTACACAATGATTTTCCAAACACCAGTTGATAGCCGGGCAGTACCTATTCCTTCGAAAAAAAATCCCGGGGTTTGCCTCAAAATTTGATATCTGAATTTGATATCATGCAATCTTTTCCAGAATGTGTGTTTTAATTCTGACACAAGTTTCCATCTAGTGTTAAATGATGTTTTGTTCGCTGAAGATCTTGAGTCGGCTCACCGATGATGAAATGACCTGGTGTAAGAGCTCCTAAGTCATTTGGATTTGATGACAATGATGTGAGTGGTCGAGGTTCAAGATTGCCTCTATTTCTATTACTACCGTTTCTAATTCTTCATATGTCAATGATGAAGTTGACACATTTCGAAGCAGATGATACTTTACGGATTTTACAGCTGCTTCCCATAGTCCACCAAAATGTGGGGCTCTGGGTGGAATGAATTTGAATTCGATTCCCTTATCACTGCATGATTTGATGATCCTTTCTTTTGAGTTGTTCGAAAAAATGGCTTCTTGCAGCTCAACCAGTTGATTTCTTGCACCAACAAAGTTCGTTGCATTGTCGGAGTATAACGTTTTACACCTTCCCCTAAGACTAATGAATCGTTTCAGAGCTCCAATGAAGGCTTCGGTAGTTAGGTCTGACGCGATTTCCATGTGAACGGCTTTTGTGGCAAAACAGCAAAACACTGCAATGTAAGCCTTATGTGGTCTTTTTCCTCGGATTTTATGATGTACCCAAATGGGACCACAATAATCTACGCCTGATATCAAAAATGGGCGTGATTCTGTCACTTGATCAGCTGGTAGATTGCCCATGATTTGAGTAAACAATTTTGGTTTTGCCTTTGTACAGCGGACACAGTTCTGCACAATGTTGCGTGCTACTGTTTTTCCACTTAATATCCAAAATTGTTGTCGAGAGATGGCTATTAAAGTTTTCGGGGCGCAGTGTTGGTTTTCTTCATGAATCATTTTTAAAATGAGTTTTGTCAACGGGTGATTATATGGTAAAATCATTGGATGCTTGGCATCGAACGGCAATGTTGACGCTTCCAGTCGACCACCCACACGAATGATTTGTTGATCGTCTAGCAGAGGGCAGAGACTTGCAAGTTGGTTTGATGTACCCACGTGCTTATGTCTTTGATTTCCTTCTTGAAATCAGAGATTTAAATAGCCTTTATTATGATTGTCAATGATTTCTCCATTTCCTGCGCGCCTAAAGATTTGTGACTTGGCCTTTCCGCCTTTCCCCTTTTAAGATTTGCACTGAAGCGAAGCACATATCCGACCGTATGTTGTAGAAATCTAAACGAGTTTCTGTGGTTTATTCCATAAATTAATGCTTCCAATGATGCTGAAGCTGGTACTGCTGCTGCCACGGTTGATTGCCCCTTTCTTTCGATGTCATTTGGTATGTCAAACGTCTTTACTTCTTTGTTCAGCCAAAATTCATTGGTTCCATGTATAAACAGTGGTCCGAAAAACCATATGGACCAGGAACTGAATTTTTCCGGATTAATATCACGGGAAATGATGTCGGCAGGATTCAATTTGGATGAAATATGGAAATATGGTGCCATTGAACAGTGTGTGAAAGTTCTTGAATTCTGCTCACCCGAATTGCCACGAACGTGTGTAGCGATGAAGCTGATGACTTGATCCAGGATAAAACAATTTCCGAGTCAGACCACAGAAATGTGAGGATGTCTTGGTATTTAAGATCCTGCTTCACTCTTTCTGTTAGTTCGGCTCCCAATAATGCTGCGCATAATTCTAATCGAGGCAGTGTTTGTTTCTTCAAAGGAGCTATTCTTGATTTCGCGCATTGCAATCTTGAGGTTATAGTTCTGTCCTTGTAACTTGCTCGCACATAAACAGCTGCTCCATATGCCTTTTCTGAAGCATCAGAAAAGGTATGTAGTTGAATAGAAGTTGGCACCTGTGCGTTGAAAACGTGTCTTTGCACTTTCAAAGTATTCAGTGCTAATACACATTTCATAAAACGCGTCCATTCTTGTTGCTCTTGATGTGGCAATTCTTCATCCCAAGTGTATTTTTGCTGCATAAATATCTTTGCTAATACTGTCACTGGGCCAAAAATTCCCAAAGGATCGAAAATTCTTGCTAGGTCTGAAGATACTACACGCTTAGTGATGGATTGACCTGGTGATGCTTGTGCTCGGCCACACAGTTCATCAGTTTTTGGTAGCCAAATGATTCCCAATGTTTTTGTGGCCTTGCTTGATGAGTCATCCAAATCTAAATTGATTTCTTGATCCTTTATTGGTATGTCTGCCAGCAGCTTTGGATGATTAGCGCACCATTTCCTGAGCTTGAATCCAGCCTCATAAAGAATCGTAGTGAGTTGTTTTTGGGTGTGAAGCGCCGTGTCGATGTCGTTATCACCACTTAAGCAATCGTCTACATAAAAATCGTCATGTAATGTTGATGCTGCTTGTGGGTATTTATGCATGTTTTGTTTCGCCAGATGCTGGAGGCATTTCGTTGCAAGATATGGAGCTGATATTGTTCCATACGTGACGGTTTTGAGACGATAAAATTGCATGAATTTGGTTGGATCCTTTCGCCACACAATGAGTTGGTGAGCGGTGTCTTCTTCATGCATGCGGTGCATCTTGCCGATACATCTTTTCAATATCAGCTGTGAAAACAAAACGATGTGTTCTAAAGCGCAGTAGAATTGAAAAGAGATCGCTTTGAACTGTTGGACCCTTATGCAAAATGTCTTTCAATGCCAATCCACTGGATGTTTTGGCCGATGCGTCAAATACCACTCACAATTTAGTAGTACTGCTGTCGGGCTTCACAACGCAATGGTGAGGAATAAAATAATTGATATCTGGAACGTAACCTTTCCATGTGTCCCAGGGCTTCGTATTCGTCCATGAATTTGACGTACTCTGAGCGTAAAGTTGTGTCCCTTTGCAAGCGTTTTTCCATTGAAAAGAATCGATTTATAGCCATGTCTCTCGAGATCTATTGGATTCTCAGAAAAGGGCAGATGTAAAATGAAGCGATCCTCCTTGTCCCGTTTTATGTTGTTCAAAAAATGATTTTCGCACCACTTTTCTGATGGAGTCATGACCTTTGTTGTCTCGCTAAAATCGTCCAGTCTCCAGAATTTTTCCAAGATTTCTGAGGTTCTTTCGTCTTCTTGAGTAGAAATAGCACATGTTGCAGTAACCGATGTGGCAGTTTCTGTTTTGCCAATAACAATCCATCCAAGAACTGTATTTTGTAGTAGAGGTAAGGTCTTTCCTATGTTCAGCTGTTCTGGGCGGAGTAAGTTGTGGTAAAACTCTGCTCCTATTAAAAGATAAATTTTTCCAGATTTGAAAAATTCGAGATCGGCCAGTGTAATGTTATTTGGTGTGTCCCAATTAGTGACATCTAAATCTCGCGATGGTTGCGCTGAGATTATTTGCGGCAGAACGAAAGCTTCGATTCTTGTTGAGAAACTTCCTGCTGATAACTTCAACTTAAGGTTAACTGGGGATTTCGAACTTCCAGTACGTAGCCCGATTCCTTCAATCGATAAGTGGGATCGTGTCGTGGCCAATGATAATTTGTTGATTAATCTCTCTGTCACCAAATTGACTTGTGAACCAGAGTCGAGTACCGCACGTGCTTCGCAGGCTTGCCCATTATTCGCCACTATTATCACCTTAGCGGTTGCTAACAGAACGTATTTCTGACTTCCCTTTGCATGGTTTATTGTTGCCACAGTTGCAGGTGAATCTTCCTTCCTCTGCGCATTTGATGATACTTCAGTGCTTTGATGCTCCAGATGAAGTAATGAGTTGTGTTTTTTTGTGCACTTGGTGCAGTGTCGCCAAGCACATTGAGTTGCTATGTGTCCCGTATTTAAACAATTCATGCAAAGTTTATGCTTCTGGACGAAACTTATTCTTTCATTCACCTTTAGTTTAAGAAACTGGTCACATGAGAATAACGGGTGAACTTTCTTTCCGCATGACAAACAGAGGCTGTTGGGTTCATGTATTGATGCTGAGTTGCAAACCTTTGTTGATGGTTGGGGAATAGTTGCCCTTTCTCGGTGTCCGATTGTTTCCATTGTTTGGAACTGCAATTCCAAAAACGATAAAAATTCTGTAACTGTCGGTAGCTCCTTCGGTTTTGATAGTGACTGCTCATACCGAATATTGGTGGGTCGATCCATTTTTTTGATAAGGAAGTGAATCAACAGCGGATCCCATGAACTTGTTTCGATGCTTAAATTGTTTAATGCAAGTAAGCACTCCTTCGTAGTGTCATGCAGATGTTTGACCGCTGCTACAGATGATGTTCCTGCTGGCTGGTCCACAAGTTTTTTGATTAGTGTTGATGCCAATATTCTTGTGTTATTATACCGCTCCTCTAAAAGCTTCTAGGCTGCTACATAATTTTCTTCTGTGGTTGAAAAATGACTGACGGACTTGCTGCTTCGCCAACCAATTGTGTCTTGAGGTGCCACATTTTCTCCACATTTGAGAGTGGCTGTTTGTGAACCAACTCTGAGAAAATGTCGTGGAATTGATTCCATTTTAGATAATCCCCATCGAATATTGGGATTTTTACCGTTGGGATTGGTAAAGACTTTCGTGTTGATTGATGATGTTGATTAGATGGGAACGCTGGTTCAATACGCATTAGAGTGATATCGGTGATTTTCTGATGCACTCTTTGCTCCAGATCTTCAAATATTTTCATATCGTAACCTAATGACGATGGGTTGGATGATTGCTCCCAAATGTTATCATCGACTGCAGTTATGTCTTGCCAAAGTTCATTAATGAAATTCACCTTCAGGTCGTAATATTGTCCGGATTGTTGCTCCAAGACCAAAATATTTGAAAGTCTGGCATCCAATATTGCCATCTTTCGATGTGCCTTTCGAATTAAGCCATCGATTTTTGAAATAGAAGCTTCTTCAATATGTTTGGCTTTGGTTTTGTTACCGTCTTCTTTGACGCTGTGATCGATGCTGTCGTCGACGCTATCATCGACGGCACTTGCTTCCAAAGTTTTGATTTCTTGTTGAAACCGTTTCGTATAGTTGTTGCATAATGTTTTCGTTTGGATAAAGTAGTCTTCTATAAAGTACGCGTGATGGCGGTTTTCCAGTTTACGGACCTCTGTGTCATTTGCCTCGAATTTAGCAATGATGGATTTTAGCTGGCTGAGTCGCAGCTTGTAATATTTTATAGTTTTCCGCCCGTCGGAATCCTTCTTGAAGTTTCGAATTATTCTCTCAATCTCTTCACCAAGTTGAGACTGCTGGTTGAATAAATCGTCCATGATGTAGATTGATGCGAGGGTGTCCAACGAAGAATATGTCCAATGAGGCTCCTTGCAGAAGCGCGAACCGTGATATCCAGATCACGTCGGGGTCACCAAAATGTAGCTTACTACAGGTCTTGATTAGGTACAAACCAAATCATTGTAGCTTGATACAGAGTGTAGCTTACTATTGGTCTTGATTAGGTACAAACCAAATCAATGATACCAAATTGTAGATTCTGATGAAGTACAGACAAATCAGATAGCAGTGTAAGTACAGGTACTGTAACCAGGACTTACCAAAAATGAAATCAATACACACGAGGTTGAGTTTGATCTGATTTATTGATTATTAATTTGGTGCTTTTATATATAATTATTGCTTATAAGACAAAATTAATACTATACAATTATATTTTAACAAATAAAAAAATGTGTGTACCTAAGCATACGTGCACATGTTACATGAGTAATTATTTCTAAATAAAGGTGCAAAATAATAAAAATACTTAAAAATAGTTGATTCGGCAATAACTGCAGTGCTTGCTGTTGTGCTGTATTACTATCCACTGACGATGCAGCAGCAGACGATTCAATCGGTGTTTTCCGTTGTAGACGCAAAGTCAGTGATGTAATGCTATGCCAATGTTGTCGTTGGCCTTGATGTAGTTCGTTGCCTTGATGCAGTTCGTTGCCTTCATATTATCAGTTGCACCTGATTTTATGTTGATCTAAACAAACACATATCCGGATCGTGTATCGATGTCATTTGAATAGTCCGGGTCTGAATATCCAACAAGTTGTTCAGGATTGATTGAAGGTTTGTATTCACTTCCTTGATTATTGTGCCAATTAAATAGTTAATTATTCTTTTTACTGCGTTCCAATGTGCATTCGTGTGATTTGAGGGGAATCTGCTGACAACTCCCACTGCAAAGGAGATGTCAGGTCGACTGACTATTGCATCAAATATTAGACAACCGACGGCTTCTCGATACGGAAACTATTTTTCTTTACATTCTTGACTGTTATCTGTTGATCAGCCGGAATGCTTATAGGTTAAATCGTTTTATAATTTGATTTATATAGTTTGTTTGATGAATAAAAATGGAACGTTTTTCACGATTTCGTTCTATTTGTAGTCCAACAAAATTATCCGGTTCGTTTATTTTAACCTCGAAGGTCGCTTGAAGATGATGAAGTACTATTTTCAGTGCCTCTTTGGTTTCAGCCATGACTAATCCATCATCAACATAGAGTATTAATAATACTTTCACATTATTGAATTGTCCTCGATAGACACAATTATCAGCTTTACTTTGTACGAACCCGTACTTGCTCAAAAAAATATGAAATGTTGTATTCCAACAGTGCGAAGCTTGTTTTAAACCGTATAGTGATTTTTTTAAATTTACATACATGTTTGAACTGATGTTCGTCCCGTCTGGTGGGAACAAATAAATGTCTTCTTGCAACTTGCCGTACAGGAACGCTGTTTTTATGTCGAACTGCATAATCTCAAAATTGTTTCGTGCTGCAACGGAGAGAAGAATCCTAATTGAGTCAAAACATGTTGTCGGTGCAAACGTTTCATTGTAGTCGATGCCCTGTTTTTGTGAATACCCTTTTGCACAAAGTCTTGATTTGTAACGAACAACATCTCCATTCGGATTTCTTTTAATTTTGAAAACCAATTTTGATCCAATAGAGCTTCCACTGGATGGTAACTTAACAACCTCCCATGTGTTGCTCTTTTCGAGTGCATCTTATTCTTCCTGTATTGACTTCGTACAATTTTTCGCTTCTTTACATGATATCGCTTCCTCATACGTCTCAGGAATGTCAGCTTCAGCCTCGTAGTCGTATCGTGCAGGCATTCTGATTTTGTCGCGATTGCGTTAGTTGTAGTCAGCATTGACTTGACTATTTATTGACTGCTGTGTTGTTGCTTCTTGTTTCTCTAAATCGTCTTCTATGTCTTGAATTTCTTCAGTTCTGTTATTTTCAGATTCATGAATTTTTGTTTGGTTTTCGTGTTGATTTGACTGAGTACAACCATCATTAGTGTTGTCTTCTACAGGGTTTTTCAATAAGAGCACTTCAACTTTTTTTTGGAATAAAACACAAACTGTTCGACTTTTGAACTACCTTTTTTTTATTAACGAATTTGAACATATACATATGATACATTTAAGTATGAAACTCGATTTCTTTTGCATGACCACCGCGTGCACGTTTTACGAAGTCCAATCTTTGAACCCAATTTTCGACCACTCTTTCGCATAAATCGGCCGAAATTCCAGCAATTTCACGTTCAATATTGGCTCTGAGCTCTTGCAACGTCGCCGGCTTATTGGCATAGACCAATGACTTCACATAACCCTAAAGAAAATAATCTAGAGGTGTCAAATCACACGAGCGCGGCGGCCACTGGACGGGCCCATTTCGCGAAATAACACACTCATCGAACTTAGTCTTCAATAACGCGATTGTATCGTGTGCTGTGTGGCATGTGGCCCCGTCCTGCTGAAACCACATGTCGTCCAAGTCCATTCCATTCAATTGCGGCCAAAAAAAATCGTTTATCATATCGCGGTACCGATTTCCATTAACAGTAACGTGGCGATCGTTATCGTCGATGAAAAAATATGGCCCAATGACGCCGCCGGCATGTAATCCGCACCAAACAGTGACTTTTTCGGGATGCAACGGTGCCTCATGAATCACGTGTGGGTTGCTTTCTGCCCAGTAACGCATATTTTGCTTGTTGACAAATCCTTCTAGCCAAAAGTGAGCCTCATCGCTGAAGATGATTGAAGATGGCCGTAATGCTCTTAAAGTAGCGGCAACAGAACGATTATTTTGATAAAAAATTTGCACGATTTGCAATCATTGTTCACATGTGAAGCGTTCCATGATAAAATGTATACTAATGAAGTTTCCAAATGACAAAAGAACAATAAAAAATATGGCGTCGTTTGCCGTCGCTATCGGAGAAAAGTTGAAGCGCACCTGTTGAAACACCTGATATTATATGCATTTTAACCGTATTTCTCTTTGGAGAACGAACAGCTGCATTTTCGTTGAAAATACTAATGTCTCGTTCCGCTCTCCCATTCTGTTTGGGTGTATAGGGAGCTGTTGTTTCAAAAGATATTCCATTTTTCGAGAGATACTCCTTGAAAATGTTGTTACAGTATTCGGTTCCGTTATCGTCGTGTAAGACTTTTGGTGGCGACCCGAACTTGTTACGTGAGTGATTGACAAAATCTTTAAAAGAGTCGAAAGCATCTGATTTATGTTTAATGAAGTAAACGATACGATAACCGGAACTGTCATCTTTGAAGAGAATGAAATATCTCATTCCACTGACTGATGGTTGAGACATGGGACCACATACGTCACTGTGTATAAACTCGCCTGGTTTGGTTTTTCTGTTTACTACTGTTTTAAATGGTAACTTGTGACCTTTTCGATATATACATGCTTCACAGAAAAATTTGTTGATTTTATCGATACTGACATTCTTAATGTCTCCCTTGGTTACCATTTCTTTTAACGCTTGCTTGTTAATATGTCCTAGTCTCTCGTGCCATAGTTTTATGTCCACACTGGTCGTTGCGTTTGCTTCTAAGACAGTGATTGTTCGAAATAACAATCGGTATGTATTGTTTGATTCTCGAATCGCATAGGCTACTATATTGTTGTTTTCGTAAACTTCAAAATGGTTGTCTTCTTTGATAATCTTCATGCCTTTCGCCGTTTTAACACCTTCAGAAAATACATTTTTCTTGAGATCCGGTACGTATAACACATTTGTTATTGTTGATTCGTGCCACTTTTCTCCAATAAGTTTTTGAATTTTTACGGCACCTTTTCCTTTGACAACTAGACCTTGATTATTTCCAAGTTTTACTGAAGCATGATCGTCCATTGTTTCAAAAAAAAAGAATAATATTCACGTTTATGTGTCATATGCGCGGATGCGCCGCTATCCATTATCCAATAATCGTCGTCAATAGTGGATGTTAATAACAAGCTGTTTTCAACAATCGAAAATGCTGTGTTGTTTGATTGTGAATGATTATTGTCTTTTGAATCGGCATGTTTCTTTTCTCCTCGATTTTTCTTTGGAGCCCGATATTGACTAGCAAAATGCCCCTTCTTTTGACAATTATAGCATGTTACTCGAGGTCGATTACTTTTTCTTTCGATTTAATTCCGTTGAATTGATGAACTGCTGAATCCTGCCTTGGTTACTAGCAATGCCGAGTCTGATTCTTCATATGACATTAGACTGGCTTCTTCGTCCAAAAGACGTGCTCTAAGATTAGCAATCGTTTGCTTTGCTTCACCCATCGATATCCAGGCTTGTCTTAGATTTCTGTATTTTTGAGGCAAGCTTCCGAGTATTTTTGTGATAATCACTGACTTCTTCTCCTGTTTCTTTAATATGTTGTGCCAAATTTTCTACCTTTGCGATGTGCTGGGAAATGGTGTCACTTAAGATCATTTTATATTGATGGAATCGCTCATGCACTATCATTTTATTCATTTCTGACTTTTGCTCGTAAATGGAATCTAACTTGATGATTATCTCACTTGACGACTTGCAATTTTCCACCAACGCAATTTTATCAGGAGCCATTGCGGAGGTTAAGGTGAACATGACGTTCGCGTCATCCTTAATCCATTTTTTGTGTTCCTAAAGTTTTGTTTTATCTGGCTTTACTTCGTCACAATTTGCAATGCCTTGTAGACCTTTTGCTTGCAATGCACACATAATTTGGAGCTTCCATTGTCGATAATTTTTACCGTCAAACATGTTGATATTCATAACATCTATTTTATCCGCCATTTTTGCTGCTAGGTACAACGCTAATCGTAATGCGTTTGTTCAATATAAAAAAAAACCATAATCTTTTGAGATTTTAAATGTGATTTCACAAGAAATTGATAAAAATTACACAACAATTTAAAATACGTCTGACTCGTATATTGAATAATAACAGAAGAGTAGGTTTGTTTATTGTCTTGAGCCAGCCAAAACAAGCTAAACAGCAGGTTTCAAATTCCAAAAAAGGAATTCGACAGTGCAATTGTTTTTGTAATTCCCAATTCGAATTCAAATAAAATAGAACTAATATACAATTAAGACTTGCTCAATTTGTGATCTAGAGGCTCATGTCCATTGTGACTTTCCATTGCAGTTTTAGTCACATCCTCCCTGTACTCCGAATCATTAAAACATAAAATCAAGAAAATAACAAATATAATACTTACCATTTTGAATCCGGTTATACGTTCCTGGCGAACAATTTAATTTGGCCCCTGATGGATCTTAAATCTTTAAATAAAAATTATAAAAATTCATAATAAATTACAAATTTACCTTCGTTGGGAAAATTAATCATATACTATATTAGGCGTATTCGATTAGTGTGAATTAACTGAACTAGTAGCTGTATCTGAAGTAACAGAAGTGAAGAGATTGTTCGATTGACAACTCTTCAATTCAGCAAAAAATTGGGCAAAATTGGGCTACTGAAGTAAGTGAAGAGGTGTTCTGCTCGAGTAGTTTCTTCTGATGAGTTATTTGTTTTTCTTTTCGTTTGTTTTTATTTTCGTGTTGTGTTTCGTCCGGCTTTTTTTGGTTGTGAATTTGCGAACTCAAAAAATATATATTAATAATAAATCTATAAATTTTTTCTAACATGGATAATAATAATAATAAGTTTGATGATTATGATAATTTAATTGAGTACGTCGGAGGAGAAACCGATTTATGAAACACAGATGTCCCAGGTAAATTTGCTTTTATTTATCTTATATATATTTAGATATGAAATGCATATTCGATTATTCCGGATCATAGGCAGATAATTTTTACAGCAAAATCTTCCACTTGGACTAAAAATGAAACTTTACAGCTCATTGCGACATACGATGAATTTAAGGAAACTTTCAATAATGTCAAACAGCGGAAGCATACCTGGGCCATGATATCTACTCAATTACAGGCGCTTAAAGTGATGGTGATTAAAAATGCATATTAATTTTTAAGTATAAAATAACATACATAATTATAAATTTTGGTATTTTTAGAAATCAACTACGGAGTGCTCAAATAAATGGAACAATTTGCAACGCACGTACAAATCGGTAAAAGATAATAAACATAAATCGGGACGTGGGCCAATTCGTTTTGAATTTTTAAACGCAATGGATGAAATATTAGGGCAAAAGGACAGTAACGCTGAAAGTGGGAAAAGTGTGTCCATTGGTTTCTCTACACCTTCAGTCGAAACGATTCCTGATTTAAATTTAGCGGAAAATTCGGAACCCACCCCTAAAAAAACCACAAAAAGAAAGCGACTAAGTGCGAAAGAACAATATTATAAATTGAAAATCTAACGTCTGGAAAAGAAGGAGAAGAGGGAGGAGGAAATTATTAGTATTGAAAAACAAAAGGTTGAAATTATGAAGGAGTTGGTTAATAAAATATAATTTTAAGTATTAACTAGTTTTAAGGTGGTTTCTAGTTTTTTAATTTTTTTTGAAATATATTTGAAATCAAGTTTTATTTTTTTTTATTGTATTTTATGAAAAATTTTATGTATTTGGATCAATAAACATTCATTTTAAATAGTATTAATCGAGTTAATTACAGTTTGGGAAAAGTTGAAAAAAAGCTTGCACCCTTCTCTTTCTAAGGTGCTTTCAATTTCGTCGTGTGTCGCCATACATATATTATAGAGGACAATTGCGCTCACTGTGGCCTTTATTATAAATGATCGGCTTACATTCTGGAATTCTCGTAATCTGCGAAACCTTCCTTTAGCATGCCAAACGCGTTTTCCACTTTTACTCTTAGTGATGAATGGATATAATAAAACCGAAATTGTTCTGATGTTAAAGCGCAATTGTCTTTGAAAGGCGGTACTAGCCAATCCTGGCCCCCCCCTAAACGTTCCGTAAGCCTCCTTTATTAAAAAAAAAATGTGCTCATTGACATTAGCTTGCTCTTCTGTTACCCATTTAATAAATTTCGGCGAATGAGTATATAATAAATCGATAATATTATTTATAATTGCTTGAGCTGTACTATCGGACACGTTAAATAAATTTGCAACCTGCCTAAAACTATCCTGATTAGACAAATAATAAATAGTCATTAGGACTTTTTTTAAGCGGGCATCGCCTGTCTTCCTCTAGTGTGTTGAACCCTTTGAATTAATATTGGCAGCAAAAACTCTATTTACAAAATAAAAACATAAAAAGTTACGTTTCTATGGAATGCCTTAACAAACAAGTCTTACCCATTAGATTATTAAACGAAGATTTTTCTTAACGAAAATTTAAATTCGTCATCAGTATATGCCTGTACGGTTTTTTTCATAATAATCTATCACCCTGTGAAGTGGTGTAATTTCTTCTTCACTACCACTAGAGCTGGACGATGAAGCTCCCGTAAGTTTCCAATAACTGGTATCTTGTAGAACCTGAATGTCCTGAATTAGACAAATTCTATTATAAGCCGTATTTTAATTGCCGAGGAATAAGGAATCACAACAACAATTGTTCTGTCGAATTCCATCTTTGGAATTGGAAAACCTGCTGTTTTGATGGTTTTGGCTGGTTTTGACATTCGGATTCCAAATAAAATACAGCTATAGCGAATTTGAACATATACATATGATACATTTAAGTATGAAACTCGATTTCTTTTGCATGACCACCGCGTGCACGTTTTACGAAGTCCAATCTTTGAACCCAATTTTCGACCACTCTTTCGCATAAATCGGCCGAAATTCCAGCAATTTCACGTTCAATATTGGCTCTGAGCTCTTGCAACGTCGCCGGCTTATTGGCATAGACTAATGACTTCACATAACCCCAAAGAAAATAATCTAGAGGTGTCAAATCACACGAGGGCGGCGGTCACTGGACGGGCCCATTTCGCGAAATAACACGCTCATCGAATTTAGTCTTCAATAACGCGATTGTATCGTGTGCTGTGTGGCATGTGGCCCCGTCCTGCTGAAACCACATGTCGTCCAAGTCCATTCCATTCAATTGCGGCAAAAAAAAATCGTTTATCATATCGCGGTACCGATTTCCATTAACAGTAACGTGGCGATCGTTATCGTCGATGAAAAAATATGGCCCAATGACGCCGCCGGCATGTAATCCGCACCAAACAGTGACTTTTTCGGGATGCAACGGTGCCTCATGAATCACGTGTGGGTTGCTTTCTGCCCAGTAACTCATATTTTGCTTGTTGACAAATCCTTCTAGCCAAAAGTGAGCCTCATCGCTGAAGATGATTGAAGATGGCCGTAATGCTCTTAAAGTAGCGGCAACAGAACGATTATTTTGATAAAAAATTTGCACGATTTGCAATCATTGTTCACATGTGAAGCGTTCCATGATAAAATGTATACTAATGAAGTTTCAAAATGACAAAAGAACAATAAAAAATATGGCGTCGTTTGCCGTCCCTATCGGAGAAAAGTTGAAGCGCACCTGTTGAAACACCCGATATTATATGTATTTTAACCGTATTCTTTCTTGGAGAACGAACAGCTGCATTTTCGTTCAAAATACTAATGTCTCGTTCCACTCTCCCATTCTGTTTGGGTGTATAGGGAGCTGTTGTTTCAAAATATATTCCATTTTTCGAGAGATACTCCTTGAAAATGTTGTTACAGTATTCGGTTCCGTTATCGTCGTGTAAGACTTTTGGTGGCGACCCGAACTTGTTACGTGAGTGATTGACAAAATCTTTAAAAGAGTCGAAAGCATCTGATTTATGTTTAATGAAGTAAACGATACGATAACCGGAACTGTCATCTTTGAACAGAATGAAATATCTCATTCCACTGACTGATGGTTGAGACATGGGACCACATACGTCACTGTGTATAAACTCGCCTGGTTTGGTTTTTCTGTTTACTACTGTTTTAAATGGTAACTTGTGACCTTTTCCATATATACATGCTTCACAGAAAAATTTGTTGATTTTATCGATACTGACATTCTTAATGTCTCCCTTGGTTACCATTTCTTTTAACGCTTGCTTGTTAATATATCCTAGTCTCTCGTGCCATAGTTTTATGTCCACACTGGTCGTTGCGTTCGCTTCTAAGACAGTGATTGTTCGAAATAACAATCGGTATGTATTGTTTGATTCTCGAATCGCATAGGCTACTATATTGTTGTTTTCGTAAACTTCAAAATGGTTGTCTTCTTTGATAATCTTCATGCCTTTCGCCGTTTTAACACCTTCAGAAAATACATTTTTCTTGAGATCCGGTACGTATAACACATTTGTTATTGTTGATTCGTGCCACTTTTCTCCAATAAGTTTTTGAATTTTTACGGCACCTTTTCCTTTGACAACTAGACCTTGATTATTTCCAAGTTTTACTGAAGCATGATCGTCCATTGTTTCAAAAATAGAAAAATATTCACGTTTATGTGTCATATGCGCGGATGCGCCGCTATCCATTATCCAATAATCGTCGTCAATAGTGGATGTTAATAACAAGCTGTTTTCAACAATCGAAAATGCTGTGTTATTTGATTGTGAATGATTATTGTCTTTTGAATCAGCATGTTTCTTTTCTCCTCGATTTTTCTTTGGAGCCCGATATTGACTAGCAAAATGCCCCTTCTTTTGACAATTATAGCATGTTACTCGAGGTCGATTACTTTTTCTTTCGATTTAATTCCGTTGAATTGATGAACTGCTGCATCCTGCCTTGGTTACTAGCAATGCCGAGTCTGATTCTTCATATGACATTAGACTGGCTTCTTCGTCCAAAAGACGTGCTCTAAGATTAGCAATCGTTTGCTTTGCTTCACCCATCGATATCCAGGCTTGTCTTAGATTTCTGTATTTTTGAGGCAAGCTTCCGAGTATTTTTGTGATAATCACTGACTTCTTCTCCTGTTTCTTTAATATGTTGTGCCAAATTTTCTACCTTTGCGATGTGCTGGGAAATGGTGTCACTTAAGATCATTTTATATTGATGGAATCGCTCATGCACTATCATTTTATTCATTTCTGACTTTTGTTCGTAAATGGAATCTAACTTGATGATTATCTCACTTGACGACTTGCAATTTTCCACCAACGCAATTTGATCAGGAGCCATTGCGGAGGTTAAGGTGAACATGACGTTCGCGTCATCCTTAATCCATTTTTTGTGTTCCTAAAGTTTTGTTTTATCTGGCTTTACTTCGTCACAATTTGCAATGCCTTGTAGACCTTTTGCTTGCAATGCACACATAATTTGGAGCTTCCATTGTCGATAATTTTTACCGTCAAACATGTTGATATTCATAACATATATTTTATCCGCCATTTTTGCTGCTAGGTACAACGCTAATCGTAATGCGTTTGTTCAATATAAAAAAAAAAACCATAACCTTTTGAGATTTTTAATGTGATTTCACAAGAAATTGATAAAAATTACACAACAATTTAAAATACGTCTGACTCGTATATTGAATAATAACAGAAGAGTAGGTTTGTTTATTGTCTTGAGCCAGCCAAAACAAGCCAAACAGCAGGTTTCAAATTCCAAAAAACGAGTTCGACAGTGCAATTGTTTTTGTAATTCCCAATTCGAATTCAAATAAAATAGAACTAATATACAATTAAGACTTGCTCAATTTGTGATCTAGAGGCTCATGTCCATTGTGACTTTCCATTGCAGTTTTAGTCACATCCTCCCTGTACTCCGAATCATTAAAACATCAAATCAAGAAATTAACAAATATAATACTTACCATTTTGAATCCGGTTATACGTTCCTGGCGAACAATTTAATTTGGCCCCTGATGGATCTTAAATCTTTAAATAAAAATTATAAAAATTCATAATAAATTACAAATTTACCTTCGTTGGGAAAATTAATCATATACTATATTAGGCGTATTCGATTAGTGTGAATTAACTGAACTAGTAGCTGTATCTGAAGTAACAGAAGTGAAGAGATTGTTCGATTGACAACTCTTCAATTCAGCAAAAAATTGGGCAAAATTGAGCTACTGAAGTAAGTGAAGAGGTGTTCTGCTCGAGTAGTTTCTTCTGATGAGTTATTTGTTTTTCTTTTCGTTTGTTTTTATTTTCGTGTTGTGTTTCGTCCGGCTTTTTTTGGTTGTGAATTTGCGAACTCAAAAAATATATATATTAATAATAAATCTATAAAATTTTTCTAACATGGATAATAATAATAATAAGTTTGATGATTATGATAATTTAATTGAGTACGTCGGAGGAGAAACCGATTTATCAAACACAGATGTCCCAGGTAAATTTGCTTTTATTTATCTTATATATATTTAGATATGAAATGCATATTCGATTATTCCGGATCATAGGCAGATAATTTTTACAGCAAAATCTTCCACTTGGACTAAAAATGAAACTTTACAGCTCATTGCGACATACGATGAATTTAAGGAAACTTTCAATAATGTCAAACAGCGGAAGCATACCTGGGCCATGATATCTACTCAATTACAGGCGCTTAAAGTGATGGTGATTAAAAATGCATATTAATTTTTAAGTATAAAATAACATACATAATTATAAATTTTGGTATTTTTAGAAATCAACTACGGAGTGCTCAAATAAATGGAACAATTTGCAACGCACGTACAAATCGGTAAAAGATAATAAACATAAATCGGGACGTGGGCCAATTCGTTTTGAATTTTTAAACGCAATGGATGAAATATTAGGGCAAAAGGACAGTAACGCTGAAAGTGGGAAAAGTGTGTCCATTGGTTTCTCTACACCTTCAGTCGAAACGATTCCTGATTTAAATTTAGCGGAAAATTCGGAACCCACCCCTAAAAAAACCACAAAAAGAAAGCGACTAAGTGCGAAAGAACAATATTATAAATTGAAAATCGAACGTCTGGAAAAGAAGGAGAAGAGGGAGGAGGAAATTATTAGTATTGAAAAACAAAAGGTTGAAATTATGAAGGAGTTGGTTAATAAAATATAATTTTAAGTATTAACTAGTTTTAAGGTGGTTTCTAGTTTTTTAATTTTTTTTTGAAATATATTTGAAATCAAGTTTTATTTTTTTTTATTGTATTTTATGAAAAATTTTATGTATTTGGATCAATAAACATTCATTTTAAATAGTATTAATCGAGTTAATTACAGTTTGGGAAAAGTTGAAAAAAAGCTTGCACCCTTCTCTTTCTAAGGTGCTTTCAATTTCGTCGTGTGTCGCCATACATATATTATAGAGGACAATTGCGCTCACTGTGGCCTTTATTATAAATGATCGGCTTACATTCTGGAATTCTCGTAATCTGCGAAACCTTCCTTTAGCATGCCAAACGCGTTTTCCACTTTTACTCTTAGTGATGAATGGATATAATAAAACCGAAATTGTTCTGATGTTAAAGCGCAATTGTCTTTGAAAGGCGGTACTAGCCAATCCTGGTATATATATGCCGAGTCAACGAGCAGGAAGGATTTTCTCGAACAGCCTGGTATAAGCCAGACTTTCTCAATAATCTTGAGTCATGCATTGACCCCGGCTCACCACAGTAAACATCAATCAAATCAATATTGTAATTTACAACGCCTTGCAGTAGTATACTGGAATATCCTTTTCTATTAATATAGTCGTTATCCTCTCCGACGTTAGGTATCGTAATGTGGGATCCATCAATGCACCCCAAAACGTTCCGTAAGCCTCCTTTATTAAAAAAAAAATGTGCTCATTGACATTAGCTTGCTCTTCTGTTACCCATTTAATAAATTTCGGCGAATGAGTATATAATAAATCGATAATATTATTTATAATTGCTTGAGCTGTACTATCGGACACGTTAAATAAATTTGCAACCTGCCTAAAACTATCCTGATTAGACAAATAATAAATAGTCATTAGGACTTTTTTTAAGCGGGCATCGCCTGTCTTCCTCTAGTGTGTTGAACCCTTTGAATTAATATTGGCAGCAAAAACTCTATTTACAAAATAAAAACATAAAAAGTTACGTTTCTATGGAATGCCTTAACAAACAAGTCTTACCCATTAGATTATTAAACGAAGATTTTTCTTAACGAAAATTTAAATTCGTCATCAGTATATGCCTGTACGGTTTTTTTCATAATAATCTATCACCCTGTGAAGTGGTGTAATTTCTTCTTCACTATCACTAGAGCTGGACGATGAAGCTCCCGTAAGTTTCCAATAACTGGTATCTTGTAGAACCTGAATGTCCTGAATTAGACAAATTCTATTATAAGCCGTATTTTAATTGCCGAGGAATAAGGAATCACAACAACAATTGTTCTGTCGAATTCCATCTTTGGAATTGGAAAACCTGCTGTTTTGATGGTTTTGGCTGGTTTTGACATTCGGATTCCAAATAAAATACAGCTATAGCGAATTTGAACATATACATATGATACATTTAAGTATGAAACTCGATTTCTTTTGCATGACCACCGCGTGCACGTTTTACGAAGTCCAATCTTTGAACCCAATTTTCGACCACTCTTTCGCATAAATCGGCCGAAATTCCAGCAATTTCACGTTCAATATTGGCTCTGAGCTCTTGCAACGTCGCCGGCTTATTGGCATAGACTAATGACTTCACATAACCCCAAAGAAAATAATCTAGAGGTGTCAAATCACACGAGGGCGGCGGTCACTGGACGGGCCCATTTCGCGAAATAACACGCTCATCGAATTTAGTCTTCAATAACGCGATTGTATCGTGTGCTGTGTGGCATGTGGCCCCGTCCTGCTGAAACCACATGTCGTCCAAGTCCATTCCATTCAATTGCGGCCAAAAAAAATCGTTTATCATATCGCGGTACCGATTTCCATTAACAGTAACGTGGCGATCGTTATCGTCGATGAAAAAATATGGCCCAATGACGCCGCCGGCATGTAATCCGCACCAAACAGTGACTTTTTCGGGATGCAACGGTGCCTCATGAATCACGTGTGGGTTGCTTTCTGCCCAGTAACTCATATTTTGCTTGTTGACAAATCCTTCTAGCCAAAAGTGAGCCTCATCGCTGAAGATGATTGAAGATGGCCGTAATGCTCTTAAAGTAGCGGCAACAGAACGATTATTTTGATAAAAAATTTGCACGATTTGCAATCATTGTTCACATGTGAAGCGTTCCATGATAAAATGTATACTAATGAAGTTTCAAAATGACAAAAGAACAATAAAAAATATGGCGTCGTTTGCCGTCCCTATCGGAGAAAAGTTGAAGCGCACCTGTTGAAACACCCGATATTATATGTATTTTAACCGTATTCTTTCTTGGAGAACGAACAGCTGCATTTTCGTTCAAAATACTAATGTCTCGTTCCACTCTCCCATTCTGTTTGGGTGTATAGGGAGCTGTTGTTTCAAAATATATTCCATTTTTCGAGAGATACTCCTTGAAAATGTTGTTACAGTATTCGGTTCCGTTATCGTCGTGTAAGACTTTTGGTGGCGACCCGAACTTGTTACGTGAGTGATTGACAAAATCTTTAAAAGAGTCGAAAGCATCTGATTTATGTTTAATGAAGTAAACGATACGATAACTGGAACTGTCATCTTTGAACAGAATGAAATATCTCATTCCACTGACTGATGGTTGAGACATGGGACCACATACGTCACTGTGTATAAACTCGCCTGGTTTGGTTTTTCTGTTTACTACTGTTTTAAATGGTAACTTGTGACCTTTTCCATATATACATGCTTCACAGAAAAATTTGTTGATTTTATCGATACTGACATTCTTAATGTCTCCCTTGGTTACCATTTCTTTTAACGCTTGCTTGTTAATATATCCTAGTCTCTCGTGCCATAGTTTTATGTCCACACTGGTCGTTGCGTTCGCTTCTAAGACAGTGATTGTTCGAAATAACAATCGGTATGTATTGTTTGATTCTCGAATCGCATAGGCTACTATATTGTTGTTTTCGTAAACTTCAAAATGGTTGTCTTCTTTGATAATCTTCATGCCTTTCGCCGTTTTAACACCTTCAGAAAATACATTTTTCTTGAGATCCGGTACGTATAACACATTTGTTATTGTTGATTCGTGCTACTTTTCTCCAATAAGTTTTTGAATTTTTACGGCACCTTTTCCTTTGACAACTAGACCTTGATTATTTCCAAGTTTTACTGAAGCATGATCGTCCATTGTTTCAAAAATAGAAAAATATTCACGTTTATGTGTCATATGCGCGGATGCGCCGCTATCCATTATCCAATAATCGTCGTCAATAGTGGATGTTAATAACAAGCTGTTTTCAACAATCGAAAATGCTGTGTTATTTGATTGTGAATGATTATTGTCTTTTGAATCAGCATGTTTCTTTTCTCCTCGATTTTTCTTTGGAGCCCGATATTGACTAGCAAAATGCCCCTTCTTTTGACAATTATAGCATGTTACTCGAGGTCGATTACTTTTTCTTTCGATTTAATTCCGTTGAATTGATGAACTGCTGCATCCTGCCTTGGTTACTAGCAATGCCGAGTCTGATTCTTCATATGACATTAGACTGGCTTCTTCGTCCAAAAGACGTGCTCTAAGATTAGCAATCGTTTGCTTTGCTTCACCCATCGATATCCAGGCTTGTCTTAGATTTCTGTATTTTTGAGGCAAGCTTCCGAGTATTTTTGTGATAATCACTGACTTCTTCTCCTGTTTCTTTAATATGTTGTGCCAAATTTTCTACCTTTGCGATGTGCTGGGAAATGGTGTCACTTAAGATCATTTTATATTGATGGAATCGCTCATGCACTATCATTTTGTTCATTTCTGACTTTTGTTCGTAAATGGAATCTAACTTGATGATTATCTCACTTGACGACTTGCAATTTTCCACCAACGCAATTTGATCAGGAGCCATTGCGGAGGTTAAGGTGAACATGACGTTCGCGTCATCCTTAATCCATTTTTTGTGTTCCTAAAGTTTTGTTTTATCTGGCTTTACTTCGTCACAATTTGCAATGCCTTGTAGACCTTTTGCTTGCAATGCACACATAATTTGGAGCTTCCATTGTCGATAATTTTTACCGTCAAACATGTTGATATTCATAACATATATTTTATCCGCCATTTTTGCTGCTAGGTACAACGCTAATCGTAATGCGTTTGTTCAATATAAAAAAAAACCATAACCTTTTGAGATTTTTAATATGATTTCACAAGAAATTGATAAAAATTACACAACAATTTAAAATACGTCTGACTCGTATATTGAATAATAACAGAAGAGTAGGTTTGTTTATTGTCTTGAGCCAGCCAAAACAAGCCAAACAGCAGGTTTCAAATTCCAAAAAACGAGTTCGACAGTGCAATTGTTTTTGTAATTCCCAATTCGAATTCAAATAAAATAGAACTAATATACAATTAAGACTTGCTCAATTTGTGATCTAGAGGCTCATGTCCATTGTGACTTTCCATCGCAGTTTTAGTCACATCCTCCCTGTACTCCGAATCATTAAAACATAAAATCAAGAAATTAACAAATATAATACTTACCATTTTGAATCCGGTTATACGTTCCTGGCGAACAATTTAATTTGGCCCCTGATGGATCTTAAATCTTTAAATAAAAATTATAAAAATTCATAATAAATTACAAATTTACCTTCGTTGGGAAAATTAATCATATACTATATTAGGCGTATTCGATTAGTGTGAATTAACTGAACTAGTAGCTGTATCTGAAGTAACAGAAGTGAAGAGATTGTTCGATTGACAACTCTTCAATTCAGCAAAAAATTGGGCAAAATTGGGCTACTGAAGTAAGTGAAGAGGTGTTCTGCTCGAGTAGTTTCTTCTGATGAGTTATTTGTTTTTCTTTTCGTTTGTTTTTATTTTCGTGTTGTGTTTCGTCCGGCTTTTTTTGGTTGTGAATTTGCGAACTCAAAAAATATATATATTAATAATAAATCTATAAAATTTTTCTAACATGGATAATAATAATAATAAGTTTGATGATTATGATAATTTAATTGAGTACGTCGGAGGAGAAACCGATTTATCAAACACAGATGTCCCAGGTAAATTTGCTTTTATTTATCTTATATATATTTAGATATGAAATGCATATTCGATTATTCCGGATCATAGGCAGATAATTTTTACAGCAAAATCTTCCACTTGGACTAAAAATAAAACTTTACAGCTCATTGCGACATACGATGAATTTAAGGAAACTTTCAATAATGTCAAACAGCGGAAGCATACCTGGGCCATGATATCTACTCAATTACAGGCGCTTAAAGTGATGGTGATTAAAAATGCATATTAATTTTTAAGTATAAAATAACATACATAATTATAAATTTTGGTATTTTTAGAAATCAACTACGGAGTGCTCAAATAAATGGAACAATTTGCAACGCACGTACAAATCGGTAAAAGATAATAAACATAAATCGGGACGTGGGCCAATTCGTTTTGAATTTTTAAACGCAATGGATGAAATATTAGGGCAAAAGGACAGTAACGCTGAAAGTGGGAAAAGTGTGTCCATTGGTTTCTCTACACCTTCAGTCGAAACGATTCCTGATTTAAATTTAGCGGAAAATTCGGAACCCACCCCTAAAAAAACCACAAAAAGAAAGCGACTAAGTGCGAAAGAACAATATTATAAATTGAAAATCGAACGTCTGGAAAAGAAGGAGAAGAGGGAGGAGGAAATTATTAGTATTGAAAAACAAAAGGTTGAAATTATGAAGGAGTTGGTTAATAAAATATAATTTTAAGTATTAACTAGTTTTAAGGTGGTTTCTAGTTTTTAAATTTTTTTTGAAATATATTTGAAATCAAGTTTTATTTTTTTTTATTGTATTTTATGAAAAATTTTATGTATTTGGATCAATAAACATTCATTTTAAATAGTATTAATCGAGTTAATTACAGTTTGGGAAAAGTTGAAAAAAAGCTTGCACCCTTCTCTTTCTAAGGTGCTCTCGATTTCGTCGTGTGTCGCCATACATATATTATAGAAGACAATTGCGCTCACTGTGGCCTTTATTATAAATGATCGGCTTACATTCTGGAATTCTCGTAATCTGCGAAACCTTCCTTTAGCATGCCAAACGCGTTTTCCACTTTTACTCTTAGTGATGAATGGATATAATAAAACCGAAATTGTTCTGATGTTAAAGCGCAATTGTCTTTGAAAGGCGGTACTAGCCAATCCTGGCATATATATGCCGAGTCAACGAGCAGGAAGGATTTTCTCGAACAGCCTGGTATAAGCCAGACTTTCTCAATAATCTTGAGTCATGCATTGACCCCGGCTCACCACAGTAAACATCAATAAAATCAATATTGTAATTTACAACGCCTTGCAGTAGTATACTGGAATATCCTTTTCTATTAATATAGTCGTTATCCTCTCCGACGTTAGGTATCGTAATGTGGGATCCATCAATGCACCCCAAAACGTTCCGTAAGCCTCCTTTATTAAAAAAAAAATGTGCTCATTGACATTAGCTTGCTCTTCTGTTACCCATTTAATTAATTTCGGCGAATGAGTATATAATAAATCGATAATATTATTTATAATTGCTTGAGCTGTACTATCGGACACGTTAAATAAATTTGCAACCTGCCTAAAACTATCCTGATTAGACAATTAATAAATAGACATTAGGACTTTTTTTTAGCGGGCATCGCCTGTCTTCCTCTAGTGTGTTGAACCCTTTGAATTAATATTGGCAGCAAAAACTCTATTTACAAAATAAAAACATAAAAAGTTACGTTTCTATGGAATGCCTTAACAAACAAGTCTTACCCATTAGATTATTAAACGAAGATTTTTCTTAACGAAAATTTAAATTCGTCATCAGTATATGCCTGTACGGTTTTTTTCATAATAATCTATCACCCTGTGAAGTGGTGTAATTTCTTCTTCACTATCACTAGAGCTGGACGATGAAGCTTCCGTAAGTTTCCAATAACTGGTATCTTGTAGAACCTGAATGTCCTGAATTAGACAAATTCTATTATAAGCCGTATTTTAATTGCCGAGGAACAAGGAATCACAACAACAATTGTTCTGTCGAATTCCATCTTTGGAATTGGAAAACCTGCTGTTTTGATGGTTTTGGCTGGTTTTGACATTCGGATTCCAAATAAAATACAGCTATAGCCGTATTTTAATTGCCGAAGAACAACAACAATTGCACTGTCGAATTCCTTCTTGGAATTGTGAAAACCTGCTGTTTGGCTGGTTTTGACATTCGAATTCCGAACTCGCTCGGCAATTAAATTCCAGGTTATAATAGAAACCAAATATAATAATAGCTGTATTTTATTGCCGAGGAATAAGGGACTACAACAACAATTGCAATTCCTTCTCTGGAATAAGAAAACCTGCTGTTTGGCTGGTTTTGACATTCGAATTCCTTATTCATCGGCAATTAAATTCAGCTAATATACAATTTACAAATTACCGTTAAAACTTCACTTAATAATTTTCTTTTTCAGCAGAATTTTCCATTATGCGAGTATGTATTTAAAATATTTTATTCGGTTCAAAATTGTGTAACACTTCTTCAACACAAGCCAATTTAAAAATGATTAATTTTTTGACATTTATCTGAAGTGAAGAATACAAATGGAACAGTCTCTTCTCTTCAGTAGCTCAATTAAGTGTAGAGTAATTCTATTAGATGAAGTGAATAGTTGTACTCTTCAGTCCAACCGAATACGCCTATTATCAGCTTTAGATGTGACTTTTATGAGCCACCTTTTTATCGCCCTAGATACTTTGGGACAGATATATGTATTTAAGGTTCCACAACTATACAACGAAATGACCTTTACTCAAATGGAAATAATATCGCACCAGGTCTCGCTTTTGGAATATTATTACGGGATACGATGTGACGGATATATTTATGTTTTTGCATTCTAATGGTTCTGATGCAATTGTTGAAAGAATAACATAAAATTTTACCAGACAGCCTCCGAATATACGTCAGTACTATTATGTTAATTTCCTTATGGATTTTTAATATAACGAGCAAACATTTTTGTTTGGTTCAAACCAAAATTCATACAATCCTGTAAGTCTTAAGTATTAAGTTTTTCAATGTGAGAGCGCCCTTAATGTCAATAAATTCGTTTTTGACAGAATGTTCACAAGTTACACACAGAAATTTTTGTAGTAAAAATCGGCTTGATGGGATAATGCAAAATGAACTTATGCTGTATTGCTTTGGCAAAGCCGGCTTAGCTTTACAAAGCAACAGCTTTTGGCCTTAAATTTTCGATGCATTTTAATTGTTATGTGTGTTAAACAAAACACCGCCTTACGGTGAGCGCTATAACTAAAAAATGGCTTTAGTTATAAATCCTAAAAACTTTTTGGATTTATTTTGGGCTTTATGCTTATGTGATTTTGTTGTAAACCAAGCTGGATTAGCCAAAGCATTACAGCATTACTCTCTAATATCTGTTCTCTTCTACCACATTTTTAAGTACGTTAACGCGTTTGAGAAAAAGTAGTAAAATTAGCAATAATTATTACTCCTTTTTGAGTTACGGGAACATACCCAATCCCTAATGTAGTCGTACTTTTACACAGTTAATTCGTGCTTTTATTTAATAAAAATTATATCCATTTTTATACGAATATGGAATTATCCTACTCAGTTAAAAGAAAACGGGTTTTATCAAAGTGGGCATTTCCTAAAATATCGAGTGTCTGCAAGTTTTCTTCGAAAAATATATTAGTATTCTCAACACCAAATCAAATAATTCAAACTAATGCATCATCGTCGACAGAGGGATCTTTTATTTACGTTTGTGATATTATTGCTCCTTGGCATGTTTTTAAAGTATGTTCTTTTAAACACTCGGTCACCGTATTAGAATGGAATATAACTGGTGAACTTCTTTTAATAGGCGATTCCGCTGGATATATTCAAATATGGATTCAAAGCTGTCACTTGATTGATAACTGGGTATTAATATATACAGCCAGTTTTCCTGGAGAGGAAATATTAAATTGTAAGTTCTTTAACAATGGAAGAAATATCTTACCGCAGTCCGAAAATAAGGACTCTGCCTTGTACTTAGACAAATTTCAAAGAGTTAAATGCTCTCCAACTCTTCGATTGTTTGGTGGGGTTGCAGCTGAAGGATGCCTTATTGTTACGTCATCAGGACTTTTAGGAGCTTTCCTTATTCCTCAATCATATCACTTTATTAACATGGATACATTGAATCAATTTTCTACTCAAGTTTTACACCCGGTAACTCATAGCCTTGGATTAACAAGACATTTTATAATCGCCGCATCGCTTGCACATGGGAAAAGCACGAATTATACGAACGGAAATTTCCTTGTTGCTACTCTTAATGGTGTTCCAAACAAATCTATGGTCCAATGTTTTCGGATAACCATTAAACAGCAAATGGAGTGTAACAAATTAATTATAACTAGCCAATCATTGCCAAATTTTTTCTTGTACGAAGGGTCGATCGGATCCGACAAGACTGAATGGAAAATCACACATTTGCAATTTGAGACCTTAAATGATGCAGAATCTCTTGTGGTTGTTGCAAATAAATATCAAGAAAGTCTTATTGAACTGTGGACATTAGTGCAACGAATAAGTCCTATACATAAATTTCTTCAAATAAATAAAACAGAAGTTTTTCAAAATACTTCATGGAAGAACGTTGCAAGCGTTCAACATCCTGCAAATGTAGTGGACATTTGTGTTTCAAAGATTGTTTTCGATAATCCATCAGTTTTTTTATTGATGAGTGATAACTCTATTCAAATTCTTGGAACAAATTTTAAAATTACCTCAACATCAGATTCGATTAATAAATTAATGAAAAGTGATTTGACATGCAAACAAACCCGATCAGATACTATATTATCAGCATTAGATGTGACTTTTATGAGCCACCTTCTTGTCGCCCTAGATACTTTGGGACAGATATATGTATTTAAGGTTCCACAACTATACTGCGAAATGACCTTTACTCAAATGGAAATATTATCGCGCAAGGTCTCGCTTTTAGAATATGGCATTATTACGGGATACGATGTGACTGATATATTTATGTTTTTCCATTCTAATGGTTCCGATGCAATTGTGGAAAGAATAACAGAAAATTTTACCAGACAGCCTCCGAATATACGTCAGTACTATTATGTTAATTTTCTTACATTAAAAACAAACTTGTATCGTAAGCAATCAAAAGTAAATGGTTTAAATAATTTGTTAATACTACACTCCATTCTTATCGCATTTAAAAGTCTACTCAGACCATCTAATCTAACAAGCCACGACAAGTGTCCGGCTGAGAACTTAGCGATGGTCTTGGCAGAATCTGTGCCAGATGTAGACAAAGTATTATTAAACTTAGATGCCAAGGAATTTACAGTCGAGCCTTCCGCCCTTCAAAGCTTACAACAACTTATTCAGTGGGTTGCGGATTTAGCACTAAATATTTTAGCAAAACTACCACAAAATTTGGTTCAATTTAAACATAATAAGAACGGCTATGATATCAGTAAAGACATTGTCGCTTTAAATAGCATACGAGAATTACTTGTTATAATTAGAATTTGGGGTTTGTTTAACACTCACTGCTTGCCTACGTTTCTTAAGTCTATAGAAAATGTAGATATATTTTCAACGGTTTTTCGTCTATTAACACGACTTTCTCTCAATCCTGCAGAACCCGATGAAATGCTTCTCGACGAATGTTGCGTTCTTCCAACGCAAGTGTTAATTCCCCAACTAAGAAATGTTACTCAAAGCGTTTCATTTAACTCCACAATTATTTTGTCAAAGACTCAACATCTATCTTTTTTCTATGGAATTGAACCGGAAAACTTATGTAACGAAATCAATCAGTCGGATGTAAATTTTGCCAATGGTATTTTTGACAGTGTTCACAATTTACACCTTGGAAAGAAGCCTGGAGTAATTAGGCAATGCCTCCGTTGTGGTTTATATAATAGTTTGACAAGCGTTTCGAAAACTATACCAATGCGAGCTTGGGAACAACGATGGAGCAGCTGTCAATGTGGAGGAATCTGGAAGCTTACAAGACCGCGTAATTCGAGTGGGCGGTTCGAATCAGTGAAAAACTAGAAATTATAAAAATATAAATTATATTTGCAAATAATACACAATTAAGACTTTTTACTTAAAAAACTTGTATATCTCGATAGGTTTACTGAATGTTAAGATATCAATGTAATCTGTTGTGAATGGGTTAACAAAAAAATGCAATGGCCCTATGACTATCTACATATGTTAGAAAATTTGCTAAATGAAAGTTTTAAAATGTTCAACAAGAATTTGCTTAGTGATCAGAGGCACCTAGAAGGCACTGCAAATTCAGGTTTTAATTTAAAAAATCTTCAACCGTTTTTATGTAAAAATTATAAGATTTTGTCACGGGTTACCCACAAAATTTTCAAAAACATATTCCCCACATTAACATCTCCAAACACAAATTCCCTAGTCCAGATTATTTGTATATATATTGTAACGTGTTCGGTCGAGTGACGCTCGCCGGCCACTCAGGGTTTTTCTTGTCGGTGTGGTACAAATTAAAAAGACGGTATTTGTATTATCAAGACATATGTGTTCGTTATTTTAATTCTTTTCTTTCCTGATAGGCGTTGGGTAAACAAAACAAATAGTACCTAAAATAAGTTCTACGCACTACTCATGCAAAAGTGTCCGGTTGGTCGGAGTGTCAGCACTACTGTCTGGGAGTAGCAGGTCGGGGTTCAAACAGCTGGTGTATGATAAGCTACTCCAAATTTCTAAAAGCTATGCGGTCTTTTATGTCAGTATAGCAGAGTGAGCAATGGTGTGGCGACACAATTGGAAAGCATCGGTGGCCTTTGAAAAAATAATATTTAATACACTTATTGTTGATGCTTTGGTTTGTTTACCTTTAATTTGAAATATAACCGCCATCATAATTGCACGGGTAGTTTTTGTTTTCCTAAAAAAAAAGAAATCTCGAGTGTGACGGCTGCTTGAACCGTGATATGCGTGCTGTTCAGATGGCAATATGCTCCTCGGTCGATTCGGGTAAAAAAAGATGAGTAAAAGTATTTTCGCCGTCTGGCTCTTTTAAGGTTATATAACTATAAATATATTTACAATACTATGGTGATCTAGTAATCTATATCAATGCTTGCATAATCTTATGAACTAGCGTCCTACTATCTCGGTTGGTCGTTGGTGTGTTCGCTTAGGTTTTTTTTTCTCTAACGGGATCACCTTTATTGGTTGAGCACATCACCCGAGTTATAAACTAAAATATATACAAGAATTTATTTTTTTCACAACTAAACTTAAAATCTATTTAATTATATAGTAATAAAAAGTAATTAATAGATACAATTTCTTTTTTGTTTTAAAATAAGGTTTATAGATAAAACTAGATGTTCCCGGGCGCTTTGCTACCCGCACACATGAACCCCCGGGGTGACGGGAGTACTATAGCCTATAACTTTCCCTCACCTGCCAATAATTTACGTTGAAATTTTTTTAAAAATACGTTTGTCTCATGTTAAAATTTTATCTTTCTCCCCTTCCATCTATACCTATAACTTTCCCCTACCTGCCAATAATATATCTTAAAAATTTCATAAAATTCAGTGTCATCGAGCCAAAATTAAGATTTAATTTACTTTTAAAAAAAAATGTATTTGATAGCCGTAAAAGGGTTAAATTCAACTTTGTAAAACTACCTTACCTCGGGTAAACGATCGAAGAGCACCACTGTCGCGCTTTTCGAATTAACTATCGTTAGTTTACGAAAGAGTGAGCGGTGCGAAAGGCACGAGCATTTAAACAGGAAGTATTTTCTGCTTGAATCATAGCAGAATCGTCGCTCTCACGTCAGTCTGCTGTTTGATCGTTGGCCTGAGGAGGTGTTGCACAAAAGTAAGGAAAATAATTAATTGTTAACTTGAACTCATTTTTTATTTCTGTTCTTTAGGAAATAAAATCCATCCCATTTTTATCAGAAAGCGGATATTTATTTTTGGAGCACCTTGGGCTCAACCAAGAAAACCAGGCAGCGACACTATTTTATTTCTTTTCTTCGAAAGTATTTGATTTCTTTCTGGTTGAAATTATTTTATCTTGTTGGTGCAAAACTTGTGAAAATGGAAGAAAGAAATTTTTCTTGCACGGCCAAAAATTGTAAAATGGCTGACGACGACCACATGGTGCAATGCGAGAAATGCAGTCGCTGGTGGTATTACGACTGCGCCAATTTCAACCCAGATTTATTCAGCACTGCTGACCCATGGTTTTGCGAAAAAGCCGACTGCAAGGAGGAATCCGTTTTAAGGAAAGAAAAACTTTCTGCTACGTCACAAAAGTCTCAAGAGGAGGAAGTGAATGCGTCTTTCGATTTAGTTATTGAAGCTGCTGCTGTTGCTCAAGCTGCAGTTGCTCAAAAGGATGTGGAATTAAATGCAGTACGTTTGGAATTAAAAGAAACTAAGGATAAATTGTCCAAGATGTTTGAGAACAATTTTCCATCAACTTCTTCTGGCGTCATTTCTAAGGGAAAATCATTTGCTGTTGGTTCAAATCAGAGGTTAGAAATGATTCGCAAAATTCAAGAGAATCATCAGAACCTTTTAGGAACTGTGAACCACCAAAGCCAATCCACACCCATTCGCAAAGAGGATAGTGACCAAGGTTTTACTTCAACTTTTCACCAAGCTGACATGGAGAGTCTACTGATTTCGCTAAATCGGGGAAACATTCAGGAATTACCAAGTTTCTCCGGAGAAAATAAGCGCGAGTGGCCTTATTTTGAAGAGGTCTTTAAATCCACGACTATGGAAGGGAGATTTACCGGAAAAGAGAACGTTGCGCGTTTAAGAAAGGCTTTGAAGGGTGAAGCTTACCAGTTAGTAAGTGACCGCCTCAAGTATTCTTCAGATGATTCAGCTATTATGAATTCACTTCGAACTGTCTTTGGTCGTTCAAACGTTCTAGTGCATGGATTGACTGCAGATTTGTTAAGGCTTCCGGTATTAAAATCTAGATGTGATCCGAATCTGCAACTATGGGCCGTAAAGGTAAATGGGTTTGTCGCAGATTTAAAGTCTATGAGTTGTGATCAAGATTTGTACAACGGCTATGTATTAACCGATCTTGCCTGCAAATTGGGGGCGGGACTGTATCAGGATTGGCGTCGTAAACAAAATTCGATCGAACGAGTTTCTTTAAAAGACTTCGCAGATTTTCTCTCCGAGAGTGTCATTGATTTACCACCAGAGCTTTTAAAACCTTCCGAAACATTTTCACAAAGGAGTCATGGTTCACAGAGAAGTTTGCAGCGGGTGCACGCTCATCAGCCGATAAGTGTTTCTGACAGTTTAGCAGTCTTTATTAAGTGTAACAGAAAGCAGCATCCTTTATATCAATGTTTTGAGTTTAAAGGCCTTTCTCCAGCTGAGAGGTTGCAGTTTGCTCGAGACACAAAATTGTGTTTTTCCTGTTTGGATCCTTCAAAGCATGATTGGCGGGCATGTTCCAGGAAGAATACTTGCAAGACGAATGGTTGGTCTGGTACCGCAACCGAAATTTAATTCTTCACATGTTCACCAGAAAGCGCCGGTGCTTTTCAAAGTAGTTCCGATACGAATTCATGGGTCAGACAAAAAATTTGTAGACACGTATGCCTTTCTGGACGATGGCTCTTCGCTTACAATGGTAGAGAAAGATCTCTTCGACGAGCTTGGTTTAGAGGGAATACCAAAGAAGCTTACTTTGCAGTGGACTAAAGGAGTGTCACGCCAGGAAGACTCAGTGCGAACTTGTCTAACGATTTCCAGTTCCAAGAAGCAACACCGACACTTGCTCAAAAATGTTTACACAGTCAAAGGTCTAGAGCTGCCCAGTCAGTCTGTCGACGTTGCCAAGTTGAAAAGTTTTTACCCGCATCTTCGTGGTCTCCCATTGTTAGACCAGGTGAATGCAAAGCCGAAAATCTTAATCGGTCTGGACCAGGCCAAATACCTATTAGGCACCAAGGAACGGCATGGCAGTGATGAAGATCCATGCGCGATTAAAACCTTGCTCGGCTGGATTGTCTACGGCAGGGCATCGCCGTCATTGAGTGTGTCCAGCGCCTATCAAGCGCATAAGGCAACCATGAGCTTTATGTTCCACGATGCTATTAAGGGTGAAGAGGATCTGCACGAGCTTGTAAAGCGCCATTTCACTACAGAGGAATTTGGGGTTAAACCACCGAAAGGCGATTTCGTTAGCAAGGAAGATCGACGAGCTACAGATATTATGGAACAAACCCTAAAACTGGTGGACAGTCGCTATGAAATAGGTCTGCTTTGGGTTTCTGATGATGTTAAATTTCCGGACAGTTATTCTATGGCATTGAAGCGCCTTGTGGGTTTGGAAAAGTCGCTACATAAGAAACCGGACATGCTGGAGTGGACGAATAGTCAGATGGCTGGACTATTGTCGAAGGGCTATGCCAGAGTCGCATCGGAAGAAGAGTTAGAACAGCCGTGGAAGCGTGTTTGGTATACTCCAATATTTATGGTTCAAAGTCGAAATAAATGGCCGCCGAAGCCCAGGTTGGTTGCAGATGTGGCAGCCAAAGTCAACGGGGTGTCGCTTAACACCTATTTGCTCAAAGGCCCAGACAATCTAGTGCCTTTACACGCAGGTCTGTTCAAGTTTCGAGAAAGGAAAGTAGCCGTTAACGCCGACGTAAAAGAAATGTTCCATCAAATCAGGGTGATAGAAGCAGATCAGCAATGCCAACGTATTTTGTGGAGAGACGGTGATTGTTCCAGAGAACCCTCAGTCTACATAATGGAAGTGATGATGTTTGGGCCAAGGTCATCTCCATCATGCTCTCAGTTTGTTAAAAACCATCACGCCAACCTTTTTCGAGACGAATTTCCGGAAGCGGTTGATGGACTTACCAAGCGAACATATGTCGACGATTATTTCAACAGTCATGACACCGTGAAAGCAGCTGTTGATGTAACTAAAGCAGCTATTGGAATCTGCAAATCAATGAGTTTCGAGTTGGTTGGGGTGCAGTCGAACTGTCACGAGATGCTGTCGCAAATACCTACAAGTCATGCAAATCCAAGGCTGGTTAGTGTGAGTCCGAACGAATGCGACGGGGTCACCTCTAAAATTCTGGGGATGTTTGCACCCAACGCGGGACAAACTATTTTACAAACTTTCAGTCGATGATGTCTTCGATCAGTTAACATTTGCAGATGCAGTCGCATCGGAAGAAGAGTTAGAACAGCCGTGGAAGCGTGTTTGGTATACTCCAATATTTATGGTTCAAAGTCGAAATAAATGGCCGCCGAAGCCCAGGTTGGTTGCAGATGTGGCAGCCAAAGTCAACGGGGTGTCGCTTAACACCTATTTGCTCAAAGGCCCAGACAATCTAGTGCCTTTACACGCAGGTCTGTTCAAGTTTCGAGAAAGGAAAGTAGCCGTTAACGCCGACGTAAAAGAAATGTTCCATCAAATCAGGGTGATAGAAGCAGATCAGCAATGCCAACGTATTTTGTGGAGAGACGGTGATTGTTCCAGAGAACCCTCAGTCTACATAATGGAAGTGATGATGTTTGGGCCAAGGTCATCTCCATCATGCTCTCAGTTTGTTAAAAACCATCACGCCAACCTTTTTCGAGACGAATTTCCGGAAGCGGTTGATGGACTTACCAAGCGAACATATGTCGACGATTATTTCAACAGTCATGACACCGTGAAAGCAGCTGTTGATGTAACTAAAGCAGCTATTGGAATCTGCAAATCAATGAGTTTCGAGTTGGTTGGGGTGCAGTCGAACTGTCACGAGATGCTGTCGCAAATACCTACAAGTCATGCAAATCCAAGGCTGGTTAGTGTGAGTCCGAACGAATGCGACGGGGTCACCTCTAAAATTCTGGGGATGTTTGCACCCAACGCGGGACAAACTATTTTACAAACTTCCAGTCGATGATGTCTTCGATCAGTTAACATATGCAGATGCTACGATTCCAAAGAGGAAAATTCTTAGAGCTATTATGAGAATTTTTGATCCACTTGGTTTGATTTCTCATTTCGTTATCCGTGGACGTATCTTGTTGCAAGAGATATGGCGAGAAGGGTACGAGTGGGATGAAGCGCTTTCCAACGAATTGAAGACTCAATGGGCTACTTTCAGCAGGGAGTTAAAAAACATTGAGAGAATAGAGATACCTCGCTGGTACCTATGGACTTCATCGATTCCAAAGGTAAGCCTTGTCATTTTCACTGACGCTTCGGAAAAGGCATTTGCCGCAGTAGCTTTCTTTAGCTTTCAAAAAGAAGAAGGTGCGCAGTGTTGTCTGGTCATGGCAAAAGCAAAGGTCGCCCCAGTCAAAAAATTATCGGTCCCTCGTTTAGAGCTGCAAGCAGCAGTGCTTGGTGTCCGATTAGCAACGACGATCAAGCAGTCGCATACTTTGCCGATACACACAACGATCTTCCTTTCGGACTCGAGAACTGTCGTGGATAGGCTCTACCAAGTACAAGTTCCCATCGTTTGTGGCATCAAGAGTCGGAGAAATTTTAGATTCATCTACTGCTCGTCAATGGTACTATATCAAGTCAGCCGACAATGTTGCCGATGATGCAACTAGGTGGAGCGACGCGTATATGGGAGATTCTAATTCGAGATGGTTTCAAGGACCTGCCTTTCTTAAAGGGCAAAGAGAAGACTGGCCAATCACATCGCACAAAGTCTCAGAACCTGAAGTTATGCCAGAAGATAATGACCTTTTCCTTTTGTTTCATTACAATCAGGACATTTCATACTCCGTTTACGACGACTTATCAGCAAGGTTTAAGGCAAGATGGAGTTCTTCTGTCAGGGTCATCGCCTTTTTTCTCCGCCTGAAGGACGTTTGCCGCAAGAGACCTTCCGATAAAGAAGCTTTTATTACTCCCAACGAGTTCAATCGTGCTGAAGACTGGCTGTTCAGAAAGATTCAACAAGATGCTTTTCCGAACGAGATAAAATCGTTGACTACAAAAAACGTAGTAGACAGCTCGAGTTCTATCCTAAGTCTTTCTCCGTTCCGAGATAAAGAAGAAACAATTCGTTTGGGATCAAGGGCTCAAAGGGCTTTGGCTAGTTATGCCTCTCGCAATCCCGCTATTCTGCCAAAGATTCATCCACTAGTCGATGTTTTCGTACAGCATTACCACGAACAAAACTTACACTTGGGGACAGCTTTGGTGATCTCCGATATTCGGGAGCGTGCATGGATTATAAGCATTCGAGCCGTAGTGCAGAGAATTAAATCAAGATGTTGTATGTGCAAAATCTCAAGAGCTAAGCCAGTCATGCCATTGATGGGGCAGCTTCCTACAGCGCGCGTGTCCTTTAACCAAAGACCTTTCACACATGTGGGCGTAGACTGTTTCGGACCCCTTCTTGTCAAATTCGGCAGAGGAACTGTAAAGAGATATGGAATGATTTTTACATGCCTTACGTTAAGAGCGGTTCAAATCGAACTGCTTAACGATCTTAGTTTGGACCAGTGTAGCATGGCGCTTAGACGTTTCGTCATCACCCGAGTAGTCACGCGTTTTCTATACAGTGACAACGGCCTAAACTTCTTTGGAACCAAAAACATCCTAGAAAGGGATATTAGAGAAATGGAAGCAACGCTCAGCGAACACGCTGCGAAATACGAAGGGATCAGATGGTATTTCATCCCGGCCTACTCCCCGTGGATGGGTGGTGCTTGGGAAAGACTTATTCAGTCAATCAAGATTGCAGTTGAATTTATTTTACGTGGGATTATTCCCCGCGAGGATGTTCTCCGTAACGCACTACTTGAAGCTCAAGGACAAATCAACAGGCGTCCTCTTACGCATATTCCAGTCGACCCCGAGGATCCTAAGCCACTCACCACAAATTCCATTCTTTTGGCGAGGACGATAAAGATGTCACGGCTCCCGGAGTATTCTCTGATAACGACGCATTTAGCAAGCTCTACTGTCGACGCTCTCAACATCTGATGGCCGAGTTTACAAAACGATGGTATAGAGAATACCTTCCAGAGATACTAAGAAGATCCAAGTGGCACCAAGTTTCTAAACCAGTTGAAGTCGGCAAATTAGTAATTCTCGTCGAACCGAATGAAATTCGCGCAGCATGGCGACTGGGTCGTATCGACAAGGTGTATCCAGGTCCAGACGGAGTGATTCGCACGGCTGATGTTCGTTTGCATGACGGTGCTTTAAAGACAAGGCGTTCCGTAGGAAGGCTCGCTGTTCTCGATGTTGAGTCTTCACCAGTTCAGACGGCTCCCGGAGTGTCATCGAGCCAAAATTAAGATTTAATTTACTTTTAAAAAAAATGTATTTGATAGCCGTAAAAGGGTTAAATTCAACTTTGTAAAACTACCTTACCTCGGGTAAACGATCGAAGAGCACCACTGTCGCGCTTTTCGAATTAACTCTCGTTAGTTTACGAAAGAGTGAGCGGTGCGAAAGGCACGAGCATTTAAACAGGAAGTATTTTCTGCTTGAATCATAGCAGAATCGTCGCTCTCACGTCAGTCTGCTGTTTGATCGTTGGCCTGAGGAGGTGTTGCACAAAAGTAAGGAAAATAATTAATTGTTAACTTGAACTCATTTTTTATTTCTGTTCTTTAGGAAATAAAATCCATCCCGTTTTTATCAGAAAGCGGATATTTATTTTTGGAGCACCTTGGGCTCAACCAAGAAAACCAGGCAGCGACATTCAGTTTATAAATGTGGCTGATATTATCATTTTACATTCTCTGTGTGTAAAATAAAATAACTACTAAGCAAACAAATGCAGTTTTCGTGACTCATGTGTATAATATAAAAACAGTTATTTTGTGTAATAACGTTTTTTTACGATTAATTATAAATTATATTTTTAATTTAGCGTCCTACGATGTATTCTTGCGCGTATTGCAATGAAACGAAATAAATGTCAAAAATAGCGGTTTTACCACCTACTATCTTGAAAACAGCGCCACCTAACGGGTCCAAATTTCAAAAAAACCCAAATAGCAACGAAACAAACGTATAGTTAAAATTTTAAGTTCCTAAGATGCTTCGTTACTAAGAAACAGAAAAACCGTTATATCTTGGAAACAGCGCCATCTATCTGGTCCAAATTTCACAAAAACCCAAATAGCAATGAAACAAACCTATGGTTAAAATCTGAAGTTCGATGCTTCTTTGCTTAGAAACAAAAAAACCGTTATATTTTGAGAACAGTGCCACTTAGAGAGTTCAAACCAAAACAAAAACCCAAACCGCTAAAATCCTAATCGATGGTGAAAATTTCAGCTTCCTGCTATATCTGGTTCCTGAGAAAGGCAATCTCAAAAAATTAACACACCATTTTTATATATTAGATTAAAAATTAAATTTGTTTGTCGGTTAGAGCATTATCGGTGGGCAGAGCAGTATCGGTGGTCATCACGGTCGTCCACGGTTTTGAGCGATTTTGTTGCTGCGGTAGTTCTCATCGGAATTTTAGCTGGACTGGTATTGGTAATTTTCGGAGCGGTAGTCAACTGGGCGGTATCGGTAATTGGGACGGAAGTCATCTGTTGAGCAGTAATCATCGGCATAATGGTAGTTATTTGCGGGACGATATCGGTGATTTCGGTACTCATCCGATCCGATCCGATATCTCGTGACGATTTAATGATGCGTACATAGCTCAGAGGCATTTACATGGCTGAGACTTCGCTCTTTCTTCTTTCGGTGCGGCATGACAGTTTATGTTTCTGGTCAGGACAGGTACAATGGGTGTTCCAGCTGTCCACACGTTTTACAACTTGCCTCACTTGTCAGTTTGACTGGCCATAGTAGGGACTGTGCGTGGAGACAATTCGGTAGTTATTCTGCTAGGCTGAAAGCCGATTGATGACTGGTTTCAACTATTGTGTTGACTATTTGAACGGGATGGTGATCGCCAGCTTGAAATGTCTAGTTGGGCTGCTTGTACAACTGGTCGAAGGGACAGGAGAGCTAGCCTGGTCGATCGAGCGGGTTTGTCGATATGGTCTTGCCGGTATGGGATGGACTGGCGGTGAAATGTTCTGACGCTATAGACTGCTTGTCGTTCGTACTTTGATTGATGGGACAGTCCGCGGGGACTGTATTGGCGGTCGGTACGGTGATACCACTGGTTGATTCGGTGGTGGGATAGAGCGGAACGGTGGTGCCGCTTGTCGAGATGCGGGCAACTCACTTTGTAGCGGTATATTCAGCCAAGGTGGTGAACTCCCGTCTCTTAATATTGAGGAGGTATTTTGATCGGAGGTTGTCGTAAATGCGGTAGAGTTTTTCTTCTGCGATGTATGGTTTCGGATTCGGTCCATGAGTCAAGCATAGCATCTTTCCGGAAGCAAAATTGTCTAAACTCTTCTCATGTTGCTAGACAGTGGCGATTGTTGCGATACCATGTCAGTGCGTTGGATTGCAGCACTTTTGGCAACGTCCGTTCAGTGGTATCTGGTAGCTCCTCTTTTCGCTCGTAGAATTACAATGGATTGCTTCTACCATCGTATCGGACGTCCCACTCAAAGACTTTGTCCATTACATCAGCATCGGACATCTCTGCGGCATCTACGATGTGGGCGGTGCAGTTCATCTTGAAGTGGGAGTTTGTAATACCCTTGACACACATAAGTAAAATGTATAAAAAAGTAAAAACCACACACACACATAAGAAAAATGCTTATAAATAAGCACAAATCGAAAGCTGCAATATATAGAAGACGAGCACAGCCATTGATGCAAGCTTTGAGGCGTCCTTCCATAAAAGAAATCGGATAATATTATCGTTGGTATGACTTGTATGTTTACATAAAATTCACAATTATTTTATATTATACTTTTATATCTAGATCAGGCGGTAACTTTAATTTTGTTTCAGATAGATGTCATATTGGTTGCCCTGGAAGAAATAATGATTCATTTATATATATGAAAAATCAATACGGTTCTGTTCTTCCGTATACGCATGTGTATCTCCGATGGACAAAACTTTTTGTAAAAACTTGGAACTTATCGCGCCCCGGTGTCGAGAGCACCCATACAAATTTTATAAAAAAATACCGGATATTCTTCAAATTTTATACGCATGTGATCACCGATGGACAACACTTTTTGTAAATATTTTTTAGTGATCGGGATCCGTAGTGTAGTGTAGTGTTGTGAGGAACAAAACTCTGTAATAGAATTTTGCCCACACAAAACTACACAAAAATCACTCAATATAAAAGAAGAGTGGAAATGGTAGTCAATAAAGCACCTAACACAACACAAAAAAAATTACTCAATATCCACCATTCTCGTTTTCTCATAAAAGCAGGCAAGCACTCAAAGGACAACCAACCACAGGCGGTGAATCTAACCACCACCGAGTCGAGCGAAACTGCAGTGACCAATCCGACGCAACTGATCTAGCATGAGTCATAGGCGAACAGAAAATTCCAAAAAGAAAAAGAAATCAAGCACAAAACGATAGCAGCATTGAATTCGCCCGAAAATATGACTGTCCCTCTCACACCCAGGCGGCAGTGGACACTTACGCACCGATCGGAACCCAATGCACACTAACTTCAGACAAACGGCTGATGGGATCGATGACCGATGACCTCACATTAGTGGCTTAAGAGTACTTACCTTGCCATTACCGCTGAAGCTTAACGCTGCAACGCTGACTGAATCCAATCATTAGTGGCTTAAGAGTACTTACCTTGCCATTACCGCTGAAGCTTAACGCTGCAACGCTGACTGAATCCTCACATTAGTGGCTTAAGAGTTCTTACCTTGCCATTACCGCTGAAGCTAAACGTTGCAACGCTAACTGAATCCTCACATTAGTGGCTTAAGAGTACTTACCTTGCCATTACCGCTGAAGCTAAACGCTGCAACGCTGACTGAACCCTCACATTAGTGGCTTAAGAGTACTTACCTTGCCATTACCGCTGAAGCTTAACGCTGCAACGCTGACTGAACCCTCACATTAGTGGCTTAAGAGTACTTACCTTGCCATTACCGCTGAAGCTAAACGCTGCAACGCTGAGTGAATCCTCACACTAGTGGCTTAAGAGTACTTACCTTGCCATTACCGCTGAAGCTAAACGCTGCAACGCTGACTGAACTCTCACATTAGTGGCTTAAGAGTACTTACCTTGCCAGTACCGCTGAAGCTTAACGCTGCAACGCTAACTGAATCCTCACATTAGTGGCTTAAGAGTACTTACCTTGCCATTACCGCTGAAGCTTAACGCTGCAACGCTGACTGAATCCAAACATTAGTGGCTTAAGAGTACTTACCTTGCCATTACCGCTGAAGCTTAAAGCTGCAACGCTGACTGAATCCTCACATTAGTGGCTTAAGAGTACTTACCTTGCCATTACCGCTGAAGCTAAACGCTGCAACGCTAACTGAATCCTCACATTAGTGGCTTAAGAGTACTTACCTTGCCATTACCGCTGAAGCTTAACGCTGCAACGCTGACTGAATCCAATCATTAGTGGCTTAAGAGTACTTACCTTGCCATTACCGCTGAAGCTAAACGCTGCAACGCTGACTGAACCCTCACATTAGTGGCTTAAGAGTACTTACCTTGCCATTACCGCTGAAGCTAAACGCTGCAACGCTGACTGAATCCTCACATTAGTGGCTTAAGAGTACTTACCTTTCCATTACCGCTGAAGCTAAACGCTGCAACGCTGACTGAATCCTCACACTAGTGGCTTAAGAGTACTTACCTTGCCATTACCGCTGAAGCTAAACGCTGCAACGCTGACTGAACCCTCACATTAGTGGCTTAAGAGTACTTACCTTGCCATTACCGCTGAAGCTTAACGCTGCAACGCTAACTGAATCCTCACATTAGTGGCTTAAGAGTACTTACCTTGCCATTACCGCTGAAGCTTAACGCTGCAACGCTGACTGAATCCTCACATTAGTGGCTTAAGAGTACTTACCTTGCCATTACCGCTGAAGCTAAACGCTGCAACGCTAACTGAATCCTCACATTAGTGGCTTAAGAGTACTTACCTTGCCATTACCGCTGAAGCTAAACGCTGAACGCTGACTGAACCCTCACATTAGTGGCTTAAGAGTACTTACCTTGCCATTACCGCTGAAGCTTAACGCTGCAACGCTGACTGAACCCTCACATTAGTGGCTTAAGAGTACTTACCTTGCCATTACCGCTGAAGCTAAACGCTGCAACGCTGACTGAATCCTCACACTTGTGGCTTAAGAGTACTTACCTTGCCATTACCGCTGAAGCTAAACGCTGCAACGCTGACTGAACCCTCACATTAGTGGCTTAAGAGTACTTACCTTGCCATTACCGCTGAAGCTTAACGCTGCAACGCTAACTGAATCCTCACATTAGTGGCTTAAGAGTACTTACCTTGCCATTACCGCTGAAGCTTAACGCTGCAAAGCTAACTGAATCCTCACATTAGTGGCTTAAGAGTACTTACCTTGCCATTACCGCTGAAGCTTAACGCTGCAACGCTGACTGAATCCTCACATTAGTGGCTTAAGAGTACTTACCTTGCCATTACCGCTGAAGCTAAACGCTGCAACGCTGACTGAACCCTCACATTAGTGGCTTAAGAGTACTTACCTTGCCATTACCGCTGAAGCTAAACGCTGCAACGCTGACTGAATCCTCACATTAGTGGCTTAAGAGTACTTACCTTGCCATTACCGCTGAAGCTACACGCTGTGAACCCATCCGCCATCAAAGCATTATATCAAACTTTATATAAAATAAAAAAACTAACTTCCTAACCCTAACCCTAAGAATTATCAAACTTTATATAAAACAAACATTACATTAGTGGCTTAAGAGTACTTACCTTGCCATTACCGCTGAAGCTTAACGCTGCAAAGCTAACTGAATCCTCACATTAGTGGCTTAAGAGTACTTACCTTGCCATTACCGCTGAAGCTTAACGCTGCAACGCTGACTGAATCCTCACATTAGTGGCTTAAGAGTACTTACCTTGCCATTACCGCTGAAGCTAAACGCTGCAACGCTGACTGAACCCTCACATTAGTGGCTTAAGAGTACTTACCTTGCCATTACCGCTGAAGCTAAACGCTGCAACGCTGACTGAATCCTCACATTAGTGGCTTAAGAGTACTTACCTTGCCATTACCGCTGAAGCTACACGCTGTGAACCCATCCGCCATCAAAGCATTATATCAAACTTTATATAAAATAAAAAAACTAACTTCCTAACCCTAACCCTAAGAATTAACAAACTTTATATAAAACAAACATTAAATTCCTAATATCTTCTCACAGGAAAATTATCAAACTTTATATAAAATAAACACTAATTTCCTAATATCTTCTCACAGGAAAATTATCAAACTTTATATAAAATACCTATATAAATAATACCTATACAGGAAAAATTATCACTACATGCCTCAAGGGGCCAAAAATATCCTTTGTATAAATTAATATTGAATATACTTGAACTAAATAAAGATAAAATTCCAAAAACCCTAAACAAACAAATCGTATCATTGTAACGACCAAATTTAAAATAGAACCCTGGTCACACTGAGTTCTACCCCGGCTGGGAAACTCCGTTACAATTGGCGCCCGAGCAGGGACCCTGGAATTTAAAAAAAAAACCAAATTTAATAAAACAATAACCCAATAACACCAGAATACAGCCAAAATGGTCAGAACGAGCTGGGTGTATAACCTATCGAAAGATGAACTAAAAAATTATATGAACGAATTCATACTGGATACCAAGGGTTCGGTAGAAGAACTGAGAAAACGTTTTTCCAACTATATTACAGGGCGAGACGTCACGTCAGAGGACGAAACTCGCCTCATCGAGTTGGAAAAGAAGCATACCCGCGGCACATCACCGCGGCCTCAAATATCCCTAAACTCTACGGATTCACAGGATTACACGGAACCAAAGGCGGTCGTAAGCAGGACGACATCCCCAGTACCAAGGGAAACAATTGCCATACGAAACCCAACAGAGGCACCAGGGGCATCGTACGCAATGGTTATCGACCAGGTGCATAAAGGGTCAGTGCGGTACGACGGTGGCAAAGAGCCTCTTCTGTTTATCGAGAGATTGGAAGAGCTCGCGGATGCATACTCGTTGAGTAGAAATCTGCTTCCCCGGACTATGCCGGAGTTGCTTCGCGACCGAGCCTTGCTGTGGTTCCGTAGCAACAACCAGAGGTGGCAGGACTGGAGCAACTTCAAGACGGACTTTTTGCAATTCTTCCTGCCCACTAGATACTGGGAACGTCTGGACGATGAAATCCGCCAAAGACGCCTGAAGCCGCAGGAACAATTCAAAGACTACGTAATTACGATGCAGAACCTGATGAGGCATGTGAATTATCCAGAAGAGGAGCAGGTGGAAAGAATCTTCCGGAACTGCCGTCAGGAATACCAATATTATATCCGGCGGAAAGATTTCTGTAACCTCCGTGAACTCATCGGACTCGCGGAAGATTTCGAGAGCATAGCAGAGGACTGCGTAAGTATCCAAGCAAACCAGGATAGCACAACGACGACACATCGAAGAAGGCCACAGGAGAGGCATTGTATGGTGAGTCAGCCTGAAGAAGGACCATATAATCCTCGAACGACTTGTCGATGGTGCCGACAGGAAGGCCACTTTCAAAAGGAATGCACTAACCCTCGGGTGATTTTCTGCTGGGATTGTGGCCAACAGAATATCAGGACAATTGACTGCTGCCGTCAACGCAATTTACACGCTGAGCATCGTCATTTGCTCCTGTCCACCGAGAAGTCAGCCCTGATCCAGGATCGACACCGAATTCTCGCTCACATTATCATAAACCGCGAACCCGTTCAGGCCACTATTGACACCGGAGCATCCCCCAGTTTCGTCAGCGAAGCTTTGGCAGAAAGGGTAAGAAATGAAGACAACACCAACCCCGTGCACATCCCAATACAAATGGCTAACGGAAGTCAGATAACATTCCGTCAAGAGGTGAACATCAACCTTCAGTTTGGGGAATCCTTAAGTTCCCTGCGCTTGCTGGTGTTGCCGAACGCCGCTGATGACATTACATTGGGAATGGACTTCCTTACAAGAAATAGGGCCACTTTTAGTCTCAGAGGTGAGTGCTTAACACTACAAACTGGACCAGCACGGCCGGTTAAACGTCTGACGTGCAACACACTCCAAGAACTAGAGCAACCACAAGTGTCAAAGACCCAACAGCCGTTAAAGACACATTTGCCAGTAGTCACACCGTCCAGCAGAAGACGTCGCAGCCACCAAAAACCCTTACAGATGCCAAACGACAAAATATCTTCACTTTCAGGACATCAAAAGTCGTCGCAGCCTAGTTACCTCTGTCCAAAACAACAGAGCCATAGAATCGGCGAGAGACACCATAGCGTATCACCACATCCGTTTAAACATACAGTCAGGACTCTCGCCAAAGATTGCCACAGACGTCTAAGCAGAAAGCATTACCAGAAGTCATCTACAACAGCTAAACAATCATCATTGTTGAGGAGAACCTCCGTCACTCCAAACCACCAGAAGCCGGAAAAACCTTCGCCACGAACCATTTCGGCTTTTAGGATCACCATCACGCATCACCGTCGCCACAGCCACAGCCACCAACCCAACACAAAACCGTCAAAGTCGCCACAGCCGTCACAGTCGCAACAGCCAGAAGATCTATCGCCATTAACCAAAGCAGCTTTTAGAAATTATCACCGTCGCCAAAGCCACCAACTATATCGAAAGCTATTAAGGTCGCCGCAACCGCCACAGCTACCGATGTCACATTCGTCACATACGCCACAGCAGTCACAGTCGCCACATTTGTCACAGTCACCACAGCAGTCACAGTCGCCACAGTCGTCTGGAACCTTACAGTACCTACCGCCGCCAATAATTAACGCAGTCACCAAAACAAAAAGGAACCGCATGCCAATCACAACCTGGTTTCGTTCACTTCCAAGAGGGCTGCCGTATCACAGCTCTAATTATTGGGAAGGGTAAGTGCTTGTCCATCGAAGCAACGGGGGAGTGTGAGGAACAAAACTCTGTAATAGAATTTTGCCCACACAAAACTACACAAAAATCACTCAATATAAAAGAAGAGTGGAAATGGTAGTCAATAAAGCACCTAACACAACACAAAAAAAATTACTCAATATCCACCATTCTCGTTTTCTCATAAAAGCAGGCAAGCACTCAAAGGACAACCAACCACAGGCGGTAAATCTAACCACCACCGAGTCGAGCGAAACTGCAGTGACCAATCCGACGCAACTGATCTAGCATGAGTCATAGGCGAACAGAAAATTCCAAAAAGAAAAAGAAATCAAGCACAAAACGATAGCAGCATTGAATTCGCCAGAAAATATGGCTGTCCCTCTCACACCCAGGCGGCAGTGGACACTTACGCACCGATCGGAACCCAATGCACACTAACTTCAGACAAACGGCTGATGGGATCGATGAACGATGAAACTTTTCAAAACATAAACCGTTTTCAAAAACCAAATGTGTAAATGACGTCAGCAGAATTCAAACAAACACACCACGCATATGGTAGAGCATGCGTATAATAGAATCAAAACATGTATATTGCAATACAACAAAACATGTATATTGCATGAATATTGCAATACGAGAAAACATGTATATTAGAGTAAAAATGAAACATGTATGCAAAACACGTCGATCACGTATATTGCCAACAATATATGGCAATATGCATCGAACTATAAAGTGAAAAACCGAAGAAAACAACAACAAAACACAAGGACGACGACAAACAAACGAAAACCACGCCGGCTTAACAACGGAAAAGTATAAAAGGAGCACGCAGCTCGATAGAAAGGGCAGTCTTCCTGAGTTCCTTTTGGAATCGACATTAGTGGCTTAAGAGTACTTACCTTGCCATTACCGCTGAAGCTAAACGCTGCAACGCTGACTGAATCCTCACATTAGTGGCTTAAGAGTACTTACCTTGCCATTACCGCTGAAGCTAAACGCTGCAACGCTAACTGAATCCTCACATTAGTGGCTTAAGAGTACTTACCTTGCCATTACCGCTGAAGCTTAACGCTGCAACGCTAACTAAATCCTCACATTAGTGGCGTAAGAGTACTTACCTTGCCATTACCGCTGAAGCTTAACGCTGCAACGCTGACTGAATCCAAACATTAGTGGCTTAAGAGTACTTACCTTGCCATTACCGCTGAAGCTAAACGCTGCAACGCTAACTGAATCCTCACATTAGTGGCTTAAGAGTACTTACCTTGCCATTACCGCTGAAGCTTAACGCTGCAACGCTGACTGAATCCAAACATTAGTGGCTTAAGAGTACTTACCTTGCCATTACCGCTGAAGCTAAACGCTGCAACGCTAACTGAATCCTCACATTAGTGGCTTAAGAGTACTTACCTTGCCATTACCGCTGAAGCTTAACGCTGCAAAGCTAACTGAATCCTCACATTAGTGGCTTAAGAGTACTTACCTTGCCATTACCGCTGAAGCTTAACGCTGCAACGCTGACTGAATCCTCACATTAGTGGCTTAAGAGTACTTACCTTGCCATTACCGCTGAAGCTAAACGCTGCAACGCTAACTGAATCCTCACATTAGTGGCTTAAGAGTACTTACCTTGCCATTACCGCTGAAGCTTAACGCTGCAACGCTGACTGAATCCAAACATTAGTGGCTTAAGAGTACTTACCTAGCCATTACCGCTGAAGCTTAACGCTGCAACGCTGACTGAATCCTCACATTAGTGGCTTAAGAGTACTTACCTTGCCATTACCGCTGAAGCTTAACGCTGCAACGCTGACTGAATCCAAACATTAGTGGCTTAAGAGTACTTACCTTGCCATTACCGCTGAAGCTTAACGCTGCAACGCTAACTGAATCCTCACATTAGTGGCTTAAGAGTACTTACCTTGCCATTACCGCTGAAGCTAAACGCTGCAACGCTAACTGAATCCTCACATTAGTGGCTTAAGAGTACTTACCTTGCCATTATCGCTGAAGCTTAACGCTGCAACGCTAACTAAATCCTCACATTAGTGGCGTAAGAGTACTTACCTTGCCATTACCGCTGAAGCTTAACGCTGCAACGCTGACTGAATCCAAACATTAGTGGCTTAAGAGTACTTACCTTGCCATTACCGCTGAAGCTAAACGCTGCAACGCTAACTGAATCCTCACATTAGTGGCTTAAGAGTACTTACCTTGCCATTACCGCTGAAGCTAAACGCTGCAACGCTGACTGAATCCTCACATTAGTGGCTTAAGAGTACTTACCTTGCCATTACCGCTGAAGCTAAACGCTGCAACGCTAACTGAATCCTCACATTAGTGGCTTAAGAGTACTTACCTTGCCATTACCGCTGAAGCTTAACGCTGCAACGCTAACTAAATCCTCACATTAGTGGCGTAAGAGTACTTACCTTGCCATTACCGCTGAAGCTTAACGCTGCAACGCTGACTGAATCCAAACATTAGTGGCTTAAGAGTACTTACCTTGCCATTACCGCTGAAGCTAAACGCTGCAACGCTAACTGAATCCTCACATTAGTGGCTTAAGAGTACTTACCTTGCCATTACCGCTGAAGCTTAACGCTGCAAAGCTAACTGAATACTCACATTAGTGGCTTAAGAGTACTTACCTTGCCATTACCGCTGAAGCTTAACGCTGCAACGCTGACTAAATCCTCACATTAGTGGCGTAAGAGTACTTACCTTGCCATTACCGCTGAAGCTTAACGCTGCAACGCTGACTGAATCCAAACATTAGTGGCTTAAGAGTACTTACCTTGCCATTACCGCTGAAGCTAAACGCTGCAACGCTAACTGAATCCTCACATTAGTGGCTTAAGAGTACTTACCTTGCCATTACCGCTGAAGCTTAACGCTGCAAAGCTAACTGAATCCTCACATTAGTGGCTTAAGAGTACTTACCTTGCCATTACCGCTGAAGCTTAACGCTGCAACGCTGACTGAATCCTCACATTAGTGGCTTAAGAGTACTTACCTTGCCATTACCGCTGAAGCTAAACGCTGCAACGCTAACTGAATCCTCACAATAGTGGCTTAAGAGTACTTACCTTGCCATTACCGCTGAAGCTAAACGCTGCAACGCTAACTGAATCCTCACATTAGTGGCTTAAGAGTACTTACCTTGCCATTACCGCTGAAGCTAAACGCTGCAACGCTAACTGAATCCTCACATTAGTGGCTTAAGAGTACTTACCTTGCCATTACCGCTGAAGCTTAACGCTGCAACGCTAACTAAATCCTCACATTAGTGGCGTAAGAGTACTTACCTTGCCATTACCGCTGAAGCTTAACGCTGCAACGCTGACTGAATCCAAACATTAGTGGCTTAAGAGTACTTACCTTGCCATTACCGCTGAAGCTTAACGCTGCAACGCTGACTGAATCCTCACATTAGTGGCTTAAGAGTACTTACCTTGCCATTACCGCTGAAGCTTAACGCTGCAACGCTGACTGAATCCAAACATTAGTGGCTTAAGAGTACTTACCTTGCCATTACCGCTGAAGCTAAACGCTGCAACGCTAACTCAATCCTCACATTAGTGCCTTAAGAGTACTTACCTTGCCATTACCGCTGAAGCTAAACGCTGCAACGCTGACTGAATCCTCACATTAGTGGCTTAAGAGTACTTACCTTGCCATTACCGCTGAAGCTAAACGCTGCAACGCTAACTGAATCCTCACATTAGTGGCTTAAGAGTACTTACCTTGCCATTACCGCTGAAGCTTAACGCTGCAACGCTAACTAAATCCTCACATTAGTGGCGTAAGAGTACTTACCTTGCCATTACCGCTGAAGCTTAACGCTGCAACGCTGACTGAATCCAAACATTAGTGGCTTAAGAGTACTTACCTTGCCATTACCGCTGAAGCTAAACGCTGCAACGCTAACTGAATCCTCACATTAGTGGCTTAAGAGTACTTACCTTGCCATTATCGCTGAAGCTTAACGCTGCAAATCTAACCGAATCCTCACATTAGTGGCTTAAGAGTACTTACCTTGCCATTACCGCATAAGCTTAACGCTGCAACGCCGACTGAATCCTCACATTAGTGGCTTAAGAGTACTTACCTTGCCATTACCGCTGAAGCTAAACGCTGCAACGCTAACTGAATCCTCACATTAGGGGCTTAAGAGTACTAACCTTGCCATTACCGCTGAAGCTTAACGCTGCAACGCTGACTGAATCCAAACATTAGTGGCTTAAGAGTACTTACCTTGCCATTACCGCTGAAGCTTAACGCTGCAACGCTAACTAAATCCTCACATTAGTGGCGTAAGAGTACTTACCTTGCCATTACCGCTGAAGCTTAACGCTGCAACGCTGTTTGAATCCAAACATTAGTGGCTTAAGAGTACTTACCTTGCCATTACCGCTGAAGCTAAACGCTGCAACGCTAACTGAATCCTCACATTAGTGGCTTAAGAGTACTTACCTTGCCATTACCGCTGAAGCTTAACGCTGCAACGCTGACTGAATCCAAACATTAGTGGCTTAAGAGTACTTACCTTGCCATTACCGATGAAGCTAAACGTTGCAACGCTAACTCAATCCTCACATTAGTGCCTTAAGAGTACTTACCTTGCCATTACCGCTGAAGCTAAACGCTGCAACGCTGACTGAATCCTCACATTAGTGGCTTAAGAGTACTTACCTTGCCATTACCGCTGAAGCTAAACGCTGCAACGCTAACTGAATCCTCACATTAGTGGCTTAAGAGTACTTACCTTGCCATTACCGCTGAAGCTTAACGCTGCAACGCTAACTAAATCCTCACATTAGTGGCGTAAGAGTACTTACCTTGCCATTACCGCTGAAGCTTAACGCTGCAACGCTGACTGAATCCAAACATTAGTGGCTTAAGAGTACTTACCTTGCCATTACCGCTGAAGCTAAACGCTGCAACGCTAACTGAATCCTCACATTAGTGGCTTAAGAGTACTTACCTTGCCATTATCGCTGAAGCTTAACGCTGCAAATCTAACCGAATCCTCACATTAGTGGCTTAAGAGTACTTACCTTGCCATTACCGCATAAGCTTAACGCTGCAACGCCGACTGAATCCTCACATTAGTGGCTTAAGAGTACTTACCTTGCCATTACCGCTGAAGCTAAACGCTGCAACGCTAACTGAATCCTCACATTAGTGGCTTAAGAGTACTTACCTTGCCATTACCGCTGAAGCTTAACGCTGCAACGCTGACTGAATCCAAACATTAGTGGCTTAAGAGTACTTACCTTGCCATTACCGCTGAAGCTTAACGCTGCAACGCTAACTAAATCCTCACATTAGTGGCGTAAGAGTACTTACCTTGCCATTACCGCTGAAGCTTAACGCTGCAACGCTGTTTGAATCCAAACATTAGTGGCTTAAGAGTACTTACCTTGCCATTACCGCTGAAGCTAAACGCTGCAACGCTAACTGAATCCTCACATTAGTGGCTTAAGAGTACTTACCTTGCCATTACCGCTGAAGCTTAACGCTGCAACGCTGACTGAATCCAAACATTAGTGGCTTAAGAGTACTTACCTTGCCATTACCGCTGAAGCTAAACGCTGCAACGCTAACTGAATCCTCACATTAGTGGCTTAAGAGTACTTACCTTGCCATTACCGCTGAAGCTTAACGCTGCAAAGCTAACTGAATCCTCACATTAGTGGCTTAAGAGTACTTACCTTGCCATTACCGCTGAAGCTTAACGCTGCAACGCTGACTGAATCCTCACATTAGTGGCTTAAGAGTACTTACCTTGCCATTACCGCTGAAGCTAAACGCTGCAACGCTAACTGAATCCTCACATTAGCGGCTTAAGAGTACTTACCTTGCCATTACCGCTGAAGCTTCACGCTGCAACGCTGACTGAATCCAAACATTAGTGGCTTAAGAGTACTTACCTTGCCATTACCGCTGAAGCTTAACGCTGCAACGCTGACTGAATCCTCACATTAGTGGCTTAAGAGTACTTACCTTGCCATTACCGCTGAAGCTAAACGCTGCAACGCTAACTGAATCCAAACATTAGTGGCTTAAGAGTACTTACCTTGCCATTACCGCTGAAGCTTAACGCTGCAACGCTGACTGAATCCAAACATTAGTGGCTTAAGAGTACTTACCTTGCCATTACCGCTGAAGCTAAACGCTGCAACGCTAACTGAATCCTCACATTAGTGGCTTAAGAGTACTTACCTTGCCATTACCGCTGAAGCTTAACGCTGCAAAGCTAACTGAATCCTCACATTAGTGGCTTAAGAGTACTTACCTTGCCATTACCGCTGAAGCTTAACGCTGCAACGCTGACTGAATCCTCACATTAGTGGCTTAAGAGTACTTACCTTGCCATTACCGCTGAAGCTAAACGCTGCAACGCTAACTGAATCCTCACATTAGTGGCTTAAGAGTACTTACCTTGCCATTACCGCTGAAGCTTAACGCTGCAACGCTGACTGAATCCAAACATTAGTGGCTTAAGAGTACTTACCTTGCCATTACCGCTGAAGCTTAACGCTGCAACGCTGACTGAATCCTCACATTAGTGGCTTAAGAGTACTTACCTTGCCATTACCGCTGAAGCTTAACGCTGCAACGCTGACTGAATCCAAACATTAGTGGCTTAAGAGTACTTACCTTGCCATTACCGCTGAAGCTTAACGCTGCAACGCTAACTAAATCCTCACATTAGTGGCGTAAGAGTACTTACCTTGCCATTACCGCTGAAGCTTAACGCTGCAACGCTGACTGAATCCAAACATTAGTGGCTTAAGAGTACTTACCTTGCCATTACCGCTGAAGCTAAACGCTGCAACGCTAACTGAATCCTCACATTAGTGGCTTAAGAGTACTTACCTTGCCATTACCGCTGAAGCTTAACGCTGCAACGCTGACTGAATCCAAACATTAGTGGCTTAAGAGTACTTACCTTGCCATTACCGCTGAAGCTAAACGCTGCAACGCTAACTGAATCCTCACATTAGTGGCTTAAGAGTACTTACCTTGCCATTACCGCTGAAGCTTAACGCTGCAAAGCTAACTGAATCCTCACATTAGTGGCTTAAGAGTACTTACCTTGCCATTACCGCTGAAGCTTAACGCTGCAACGCTGACTGAATCCTCACATTAGTGGCTTAAGAGTACTTACCTTGCCATTACCGCTGAAGCTAAACGCTGCAACGCTAACTGAATCCTCACATTAGTGGCTTAAGAGTACTTACCTTGCCATTACCGCTGAAGCTTAACGCTGCAACGCTGACTGAATCCAAACATTAGTGGCTTAAGAGTACTTACCTTGCCATTACCGCTGAAGCTTAACGCTGCAACGCTGACTGAATCCTCACATTAGTGGCTTAAGAGTACTTACCTTGCCATTACCGCTGAAGCTTAACGCTGCAACGCTGACTGAATCCAAACATTAGTGGCTTAAGGGTACTTACCTTGCCATTACCGCTGAAGCTTAACGCTGCAACGCTAACTGAATCCTCACATTAGTGGCGTAAGAGTACTTACCTTGCCATTACCGCTGAAGCTAACGCTGCAACGCTGACTGAATCCTCACATTAGTGGCTTAAGAGTACTTACCTTGCCATTACCGCTGAAGCTTAACGCTGCAACGCTGACTGAATCCTCACATTAGTGGCTTAAGAGTACTTACCTTGCCATTACCGCTGAAGCTTAACGCTGCAACGCTGACTGAATCCAAACATTAGTGGCTTAAGAGTACTTACCTTGCCATTACCGCTGAAGCTTAACGCTGCAACGCTAACTGAATCCTCACATTAGTGGCGTAAGAGTACTTACCTTGCCATTACCGCTGAAGCTAACGCTGCAACGCTGACTGAATCCTCACATTAGTGGCTTAAGAGTACTTACCTTGCCATTACCGCTGAAGCTTAACGCTGCAACGCTGACTGAATCCAAACATTAGTGGCTTAAGAGTACTTACCTTGCCATTACCGCTGAAGCTAAACGCTGCAACGCTAACTGAATCCTCACATTAGTGGCTTAAGAGTACTTACCTTGCCATTACCGCTGAAGCTTAACGCTGCAACGCTGACTGAATCCAAACATTAGTGGCTTAAGAGTACTTACCTTGCCAATACCGCTGAAGCTAAACGCTGCAACGCTAACTGAATCCTCACATTAGTGGCTTAAGAGTACTTACCTTGCCATTACCGCTGGAGCTTAACGCTGCAAAGCTAACTGAATCCTCACATTAGTGGCTTAAGAGTACTTACCTTGCCATTACCGCTGAAGCTTAACGCTGCAACGCTGACTGAATCCTCACATTAGTGGCTTAAGAGTACTTACCTTGCCATTACCGCTGAAGCTAAACGCTGCAACGCTAACTGAATCCTCACATTAGTGGCTTAAGAGTACTTACCTTGCCATTACCGCTGAAGCTTAACGCTGCAACGCTGACTGAATCCAAACATTAGTGGCTTAAGAGTACTTACCTTGCCATTACCGCTGAAGCTTAACGCTGCAACGCTGACTGAATCCTCACATTAGTGGCTTAAGAGTACTTACCTTGCCATTACCGCTGAAGCTTAACGCTGCAACGCTGACTGAATCCAAACATTAGTGGCTTAAGAGTACTTACCTTGCCATTACCGCTGAAGCTTAACGCTGCAACGCTAACTGAATCCTCACATTAGTGGCGTAAGAGTACTTACCTTGCCATTACCGCTGAAGCTAACTCTGCAACGCTGACTGAATCCTCACATTAGTGGCTTAAGAGTACTTACCTTGCCATTACCGCTGAAGCTTAACGCTGCAACGCTGACTGAATCCAAACATTAGTGGCTTAAGAGTACTTACCTTGCCATTACCGCTGAAGCTAAACGCTGCAACGCTAACTGAATCCTCACATTAGTGGCTTAAGAGTACTTACCTTGCCATTACCGCTGAAGCTTAACGCTGCAACGCTGACTGAATCCAAACATTAGTGGCTTAAGAGTACTTACCTTGCCATTACCGCTGAAGCTAAACGCTGCAACGCTAACTGAATCCTCACATTAGTGGCTTAAGAGTACTTACCTTGCCATTACCGCTGAAGCTTAACGCTGCAAAGCTAACTGAATCCTCACATTAGTGGCTTAAGAGTACTTACCTTGCCATTACCGCTGAAGCTTAACGCTGCAACGCTGACTGAATCCAAACATTAGTGGCTTAAGAGTACTTACCTTGCCATTAACGCTGAAGCTTAACGCTGCAACGCTGACTGAATCCTCACATTAGTGGCTTAAGAGTACTTACCTTGCCATTACCGCTGAAGTTAAACGCTGCAACGCTAACTGAATCCTCACATTAGTGGCTTAAGAGTACTTACCTTGCCATTACCGCTGAAGCTAAACGCTGCAACGCTGACTGAACCCTCACATTAGTGGCTTAAGAGTACTTACCTTGCCATTACCGCTGAAGCTTAACGCTGCAACGCTGACTGAACCCTCACATTAGTGGCTTAAGAGTACTTACCTTGCCATTACCGCTGAAGCTAAACGCTGCAACGCTGACTGAATCCTCACATTAGTGGCTTAAGAGTACTTACCTTGCCATTACCGCTGAAGCTAAACGCTGCAACGCTAACTGAATCCTCACATTAGTGGCTTAAGAGTACTTACCTTGCCATTACCGCTGAAGCTTAACGCTGCAACGCTGACTGAATCCAAACATTAGTGGCTTAAGAGTACTTACCTTGCCATTACCGCTGAAGCTTAACGCTGCAACGCTGACTGAATCCTCACATTAGTGGCTTAAGAGTACTTACCTTGCCATTACCGCTGAAGCTAAACGCTGCAACGCTAACTGAATCCTCACATTAGTGGCTTAAGAGTACTTACCTTGCCATTACCGCTGAAGCTAAACGCTGCAACGCTGACTGAACCCTCACATTAGTGGCTTAAGAGTACTTACCTTGCCATTACCGCTGAAGCGAAACGCTGCAACGCTGACTGAATCCTCACACTAGTGGCTTAAGAGTACTTACCTTGCCATTACCGCTGAAGCTAAACGCTGCAACGCTGACTGAACCCTCACATTAGTGGCTTAAGAGTACTTACCTTGCCATTACCGCTGAAGCTTAACGCTGCAACGCTAACTGAATCCTCACATTAGTGGCTTAAGAGTACTTACCTTGCCATTACCGCTGAAGCTTAACGCTGCAACGCTAACTGAATCCTCACATTAGTGGCGTAAGAGTACTTACCTTGCCATTACCGCTGAAGCTAACGCTGCAACGCTGACTGAATCCTCACATTAGTGGCTTAAGAGTACTTACCTTGCCATTACCGCTGAAGCTTAACGCTGCAACGCTGACTGAATCCAAACATCAGTGGCTTAAGAGTACTTACCTTGCCATTACCGCTGAAGCTAAACGCTGCAACGCTAACTGAATCCTCACATTAGTGGCTTAAGAGTACTTACCTTGCCATTACCGCTGAAGCTTAACGCTGCAAAGCTAACTGAATCCTCACATTAGTGGCTTAAGAGTACTTACCTTGCCATTACCGCTGAAGCTTAACGCTGCAACGCTGACTGAATCCTCACATTAGTGGCTTAAGAGTACTTACCTTGCCATTACCGCTGAAGCCAAACGCTGCAACGCTGACTGAACCCTCACATTAGTGGCTTAAGAGTACTTACCTTGCCATTACCGCTGAAGCTAAACGCTGCAACGCTGACTGAATCCTCACATTAGTGGCTTAAGAGTACTTACCTTGCCATTACCGCTGAAGCTACACGCTGTGAACCCATCCGCCATCAAAGCATTATATCAAACTTTATATAAAATAAAAAAACTTCCTAACCTCTTTTTCACAGGAGAATTATCAAACTTTATATAAAACAAACATTAATTTCCTAATATCTTCTCACAGGAAAATTATCAAACTTTATATAAAATAAACACTAATTTCCTAATATCTTCTCACAGGAAAATTATCAAACTTTATATAAAATAAACACTAATTTCCTAATATCTTCTCACAGGAAAATTATCAAACTTTATATAAAATACCTATTAATGTCATAAAATCTTTGTCACAGGAAAAATTATCACTACATGCCTCAAGGGGCCACAAATATCCTTTGTATAAATTAATATTGAATATACTTGAACTAAATAAAGATAAAATTCCAAAAACCCTAAACAAACAAATCTTATCATTGTAACGACCAAATTTAAAATAGAACCCTGGTCACACTGAGTTCTACCCCGGCTGGGAAACTCCGTTACAGTGTACAGTGTAGTGATTGGGACACCCATACAAATTGTTTACAAAATGTACCCGATTTTCTTCAAATCTTATACGCATGTGCATCTCCGATCAGTGTTGCCAGAAAAAATAAAACGAAAACGTAATCATTCAAAGAATAAAAACGTCAAAAACGTCATTTGCTAAAAACCCTAAAACCTGTAAGTATTCTGTAGAATAGAGGGGTTTTTGATTTAGTTCATGTTTTTTAAAGCTAAATATATAAGGTAAAAAAATGGAGGTATGGCCACACTACGACTTTTATTTTTTTATTTAACTTGACCCCTTTTTGTCTGTATTTTCGACTACTTTGAGCGCCTTCCACAAGACCTAGAGAGTGTCTTAGTACCAAATAACATTATTTATATTCCGCGTGTAACATGTATCATGTTTCGGATGTGATAGGTGGAAGTGGTGTAATTTTCTAATTTTTTGAGGTCCTTTTTAACCACCTTTCGCACGACTTAGAAGGCTAAAATTTTGTAAGCAGCTCAATATGAGTGGCCAGTTTTGATAATCCGCATGTGATGCGTTTCGTGAGTCTCGTGTGGCGCGTGTGATGAATGGAAAAAATTAAATACTTTGAAATAACAGATATTTTAACAATTATTAACAAATAATACAGGGTGTGTATCTTCGATTGACAGCAGTTTTTAAAAATTTGATCAGGACGCATGGTCAGTGTGCTCCCATACAAATTTTATGAAAAAAATAGCCGATTTTCTTTAAATTTTATACACATGTGTATCTCCGATGGACAACACTTTTTCTAAAAATTTGGAAGTTATCAGGCCCCAGCACCGGAAGACTCCCATATAATTCTTTAAAAAATATAATTTTATTCAAACTGCCGGGATGGTTATACCCGATTAGAGAATTAACAAAAAAAGTTAAATTTTTATATGCCATTTTTTAAAAAAAAATTACTTGTTTTTTTTTTAATTTTTTAAATTTCTTTTGCACTTAAAAGATTTCTCATAAGTACATTACTTTTGAAGATATTTGCCAAAACATAAAAAACTGTCCAAGTAAACATCCACTTCCGGTTGGCCCATTTCCGTCAAAATCAACTGGCCCCTCCCAATTTATGTAAAAAGCTTAAATATGAGTTTTCACCCCCATAAGTTCAGCCGTCTGGGCGTCGTAGAGTGGATACAGACAGATAGACATTTTTTGCTTTTTCTGACTCAGGGAATACGGAAATGGGTAAATCTGCAAAAATACCGAGTTCAAAAGTTTTTCTTTTGCTATGTAAAAGAAATTAAAACATACAAATTGTTGAAATATTTTGCTTAAATTTCAATCCAAGCTCATTTTGACTATCAACTGAAACCAAACTGGCAGCAAACAGACAAACTACCTAGCTAAACTAATGAACTGAGAGCGAACGAGAACAACACAAAATCATATCAACGAAGAAGAGAAAATACTTTTATGAAAAAAAATATGATCATCGTAAATGTACAGAAGAGAAATGTAGTAAAGCTTTTTTTCTTTTTTGTGTAGCTTGTAGTAGAGTATTTTGCCCTTACAAATAATTTACCTGTAATCAAAGAATAATAATAATATTTGGCGCGACAGTCCATTGCGGTCCAAGGCCTAACTTCTCGCGACCATTTGTGCTGCACATGTTAATTTTTTTGGACACAAATGGAAGGGACCTACAATTTAAGGCCGGATCCGAACGGCGAATTGAGAAGCTTTCCGTGACAAGGTATTATAATTACTCTCGGAACGTTTGTCACCCATTCGCGAGAAGTGGGACACCGTGAAAAATACTTTTGGTGTTGCTGGGATTCGAACCTGAACCTCCTGCGCAGCAGCCATGTGCATTACTACTGAGCCACGGCGCCCACGGAATCAAAGAATAGGTAGGTATTAATTACAGAAAAAAATATTTCGTGGTTTATTTCTGAAAAACGTCGTTTTTGTACTACGACCCGTTGAGAAAACGTCCCATCGTATTCTTTAGCCGAAAACGTCAAAATGACGATATTAACGTCATTATGGCAACGCTGTCTCCGATGGACAACTTTTGCTTTGGCTAATCCAGCTTGGCTTACATCAAATGCTTTGTTGCTTTGGCTAATCAAGCTTGGCTTACAACAAAACCGCATAAGCATAAAGCCGAAAATAAATCCAAAAAGTTTTTAGGATTTATAACTAAAGCCATTTTTTAGTTATAGCGCTCACCGTAAGGCAGTGTTTTGTTTAACACACATAACAATTAAAATGAATCGAACATTTAAAGCCAAAAGCATTTGCTTTTGTAAAGCCAAGCTGGATTAGCCAAAGCAACGCAGCAAAAATGCTTTGGCAAAACCAGCTCGGTTTACAACAACAATCGCATAAGCATAAAGCCGAAGTGTCATTAATTTAAACCAAAAAATTTTTAGGTTTTAGAAAACTAAAGCCATTTTATAGTTATGATGCTCACCGTAAGGCGGTGTTTTTTTCATTTATTTTTTCAAAGGGTTTGTTATGGAGCGAGGTCCCACTAGGGGTTCTTATTCTATACTAAAATTATATTAAAGTTAACAAAAGAAAATTTGATTTCTTTTAGGAAATTTTTTTTTTTTATATAGCTAATTAAATCTAAAAGGAATGACTTGATTGCATCAGTACCGAGGCCTCACAAAATCATTAAGGAAAGGTCGGCTTCGTCCGGTCGTCCATGGTCCGTCACGTCATCATCTGAAAAGTGCCTAGAGAAATCACCTTGGGATCACCAATCCCAGCCACACACCTACAGCCAACTGGATCTAGTCACTCATGGTGAGGACCACTAAAAGAATATAAAGCAACAAAGAATTATGCCCAATGGGCAACGGCAATAAGAACTCAACTATTTATCTTTTCAAATTTTAAATACATTTGTTACATTATATTCAAAAAAAAAACTTCAAATTAGAAGTATGTAAAAATTCAACTTTAAAATATAATGCAAATATGTTTAGCAATAAAAGTATATGAATATATTTTAAAATTCAATTGGAATGTAAAAAAAATAAATATATGTATTTTCAAAGAATTTATAATTCATTTGTAATTATAAAAGAAGGATAAAACAAATTATTGTTAGTAAAAATTAAATTGCGAACAATTAAAAGGGGGAAATTTAATAAAAACTCAAAATTTTAAAGAAAACGAATGATCAATTATTTAGTACTGCTCTTAGTAGCCAACGGGTGTATAAAAAGGTATATGTAAATGGACTTACTTGAGTGTTTTTCAAAGAGATCCTGCCGGCACGATGTCGTTGAATCACCTGTAGCAAAGTGGGTTAATAGATTACCGGCTACTACTAAACGCAGTTTACACTTAGTAGAATTACGTAAATGTAATTTAAAAATAAAAAAACTCAGAAATAAGATAGAAAACTTTCAATTTTAAATTGAATAAAAAAACTCAAAAAAGAAGTAAGAAACTCGATTTTTTACTTTGAATAAAAAAAACTCAAAAAAAAACTCAATTTTCGATAAATTCACATATAACTCAAATCATTGAGGCAAACAAAATTCGATTCAATATTTTAGAAGTCCTATTAATAGGATTTAGGGTTCTTGTCGCAGATGATCTAGTATGAACTCCGTCGCACAGATGGTTGATGTAGTTTTTTGAATTGACTACATTGATGTATGATGTAGTTTTGCTGTTAACTGCTGGTTGTTGTTGTAGCTTTGCTATTAACTGATGGTTGTTGTTGTAGGTTTTTTTATATCAGCTTTCTTTATGAAAGTAACTGGATGATTCAATATTCCGGGTTTTTTTTTTTCTTTTAAATAAAATTTTTCCTTATGAACATTTTTGATTAGTTTGAATTTCACAACAAAACCAAAAAATGGCGAATGCACTAGTTGCACTACTTTCACTTTATTTGAAGTAAAATGGTGTTTTCCTTTAAAAAAAAATAGGGTATCCAATAATGGACAATTTTAAAATTTCGAACTCGCAAAAATATGGCGTTTAGCGCATTTGCAAAATTTTTTATTTGTGTTATGTAATTTCCGCTCACGAAAATTTTTAGGACTTTCAAATTCCTCTTTTCTTCTGCTATTTCCACAATTCACTAGCTGATAGTTTATATGGTCTCTGCTCTTAAAAAAAAATTCTTTTATTGAAAACACAGGAAACGACTTTACTCCGCTAGCTAATTGTCTATGACTCGAATCTCTTGATAGTAAATTCCCAACTGCTGCTAAAATTTCTGTCTCCGCCTGAAGAAACCTTTTCTTTTTTCCGAACCTTCTAGAAAAAGAATTCCTCTTGCTTTCCTCTTTCTTTACGTCAGTTACTATACCTTTTTATCTTTCTTACATCTTTGTCCTTTTCGTCGGCCGTCCCATAATCGCTATCTAATTTTATTAAAATTTTGGCGCCTAAATTCCCCTAAAATAGACATTCTATCTTTGTTTGTCTAATGTGGAAATCAATTCCATCATCCCGTCCTTTTTTTCTTTTGAAATTTTAGTTACATTTACTAACGATATAAAACACGAATATCATACATTCAACACCTAAAACTATTATTAAGTACATACATTTAAATATTTTCATACAGCGAACTCTCAAACCAACTTTACCCCAACATTTGCCATTCTATAATCACTCTAGTCCATTTAGAACAGATGACTTATGTCAACATATCGAGTGGCAGATATTCGTCAATAATTTGTTTTGTTGGCAGTTGTCAAATCGTGAGTGTCGACTTTTTGGTTTTTTGTTTTGTTTGTTTTTCTTTTTTTGTATTTTTTTGGTGTTTTAATTTATTAATTCGGGTGTAGAAAATTTTCAGTTATAGTGTCGATAGGGCTGGGGGAATATCCAGCCTCTGGCCCTAAAATCAATCGGATATGGAAAATGCAATGCATCTCACATGCATGCATAAATAGTGGCAAATTCCACTGTGCTGTGCTGTGCAACATCCACGGGTAAGTGTTAATAGAGGCGCGATTTCTGCCTTCTCCAAAAAAAGAAAATTTATTTGGGATATAGATATCGCGTCTCAGTTTTAAAATATTATTATATTATATCTATTTTTCTTGTTTTATTTTCTCGGCACATACATTTGACATATGCATTCGACGTCGACGTCAGCTGAAGATTATCTCATTCTACAGGTAAGTGTAAATTTATTTGTATGAAGTAGAGGCTTCTGCTTTTCTTTTCTTTTTCAGATGCCATCAATACCATGCTGCGTCGCTGCCGACGTCAACAGCTTAGGATTTAAGAACAGGGTGAGTGTCTATTCCTATATATTATCTTCTAGGTTGAGGGTAGTTTTTATTATTGTTTTTTTTATTATCCCCGCTCATTATTATAAGGTATGTATACGCGTACATAACAGGCTCGTCTCCATTCCATGAGTGGTCGCGAGTGGAATGGTACGTAAAAGAAATAATCGTATGCAGTAAAACATTGCAAATTAAATTAAGTGGTAATTTAACTATATTACCTACTTGGTTACGGCACCATATACCCTTCAGAATAGTCTTCCGCGAGCGTATCACATAACGTGGGTCAAGGGCCTGCTCCCTGAGATCATGCTATCACTTTTGTTATACTGTTTATGCTCTTATAAAAATATATTTATAATCTAAAAATCATCGATAAAATAGTGCATAAAATAAATAGCTAATACATAGTCAAGATTGCATAAAATATCACAAATAAATCCAATATAAAATAAGTCTAATATAAAATATTGCATAAAATATCACAGATAAATCTAAAACTAATATAAAATATTGCACATAATCCTAATAATTGCACATAAGGCTTTAACCT